>JAUELC010281235.1:0-10018 GCA_031471745.1 Cryptochiton stelleri
AGTACTGAAAGTATTGTGCCGTCATGGTAATTACGTCAAACGTAAGCTACGCACGCTTCGTAAGACTCGCCCCAGAACGGCACAAAACCGATCTGTTTTTGTGACGTCTGGCACTGTAAATTTGCATAGTTTCAATTACTTGGTCTTATTGCACCATGTATTATGTCCTGTGCTTTTCAATGTTTGCTGCCAGTGGCATCAAGGGTGGTTTCCTTCACCCATTGGGCTGGCACACCCTCATATGAGTGAAATAACCTTAATTTCGGAGTCAAATTCCAATCAAACATGTAACCTGGTGCTCTCCATGCTAAGGGTCATGTAAAAAGCTGATCTGTTGTGATGTCTGCAACTGTAAAGCCCATTAACACTGGACGCAACGCGACGTCGTGTTGCTGTGGCGCCGCTCTAAATATAGAAAACATATAGAAAACTACTTATTACAGTTATTGATGCAGCGACTGTCGTGCAGGAGTGGTGCGACAGTCAACTACGACATTACGTACCATTGTACATCATTCTGTAGCATTGTGACGTCATTGCCTGAGCGAGTCAGCCATTGTACATCATTCTTTAGCATTGTGACGTCATTGCCTGAGTGAGTCAGCCATTGTACATCATTCTTTAGCATTGTGACGTCATTGCCTGAGCGAGTCAGCCATTGTACATCATTCTTTAGCATTGTGGCGTCAATGCCTGAGCGAGTCAGCCATAGTACATCATTCTTTAGCATTGTGACGTCATTGCCTGAGCGAGTCGGCCATTGTACATCATTCTTTAGCATTGTGACGTTATTGCCTGAGCGAGTCAGCCATTGTGAAGGCATTGGACTGAAAGATGTCACGTCGCCGTAGTGTGAACTGAGCCCAAGCGACATAAATTAAGCTTAAAGTAACACATTTTGTTTTATTACGCTATGTCAATTGCACCATGTTATTGCACCATGTTTCTTGTTCAGTGCTTGTTAAACATCAATGGTCGAGAGCTTGCAAATCATGATGCTCCTTTCTCAAACATGCAATACTTGTTTTGTTATAGCGAATGACTACCCAGACCATCGTTTGTACTAATGGTATAAGAACATTATAGGGTCCCATGATTTGTACCCGAGCGACATGGTTTCCTCAAATATAAAACAAACTGTGGAGTGTAAAGAAAGGGGAGATAACTTTGTTGGTGGTGCCAAAAAAATGTCATATTTCAAGCGTTAAAACGCCCTCTGACTAAGGGCAGCATGTTCCTAGCTTAGTCATTTTGTTTTACTTTATAGCAGTGAAGGAACATTATTTTTTCAACATTGCAAAACACTTCACTTTTTTATGGTTGTGTTAGTGAGTCTATTTACTGTCACAGTTGGAGTACACTGCAGTCGTCAAAGTAAAAAAACCTTAAGCACGGCGTTAAACACCAATCAGTCACTCAATCAGCATGAAACATTACTATTGTTACACGACATCAACAGAAATCATTCAGAGTCATGTGTTGCTCTATGACCATATGTGACTAATACATGATTGAGGTATAATAATTTTGGTTGTTGGCAGAATTGATATCCATATTCCAAGATTTTGCATTTTATGAACTGGCCCTGTCACAAGAAGACAACAACATTAACCATTGAAATGCAGATTTCCATCAAACAAACAAATATGAGCAATCTACTATATCCACAATGTCCACTTGAAAAGCACCTGGGATTGTTGTGAAGTTAAAATCCATAAGGTGTCCGGTTATCTACCTGCTTTAATCTCATATCTACCTGCTTTAATCTGATATATTTCTGTTCTGAGAGGAAATTTTCAGATTTTTCAATGCACAGTGGCTGTAATAAATAAGCAATAGTATGAAATGGATGAAAATTGTTGTTTAAAATACAAATTTATTTCAAATGCTTATCTTTGGAAGGTTTTACCCAAGAGGCAATGGCTTAATTCAGAAAGTAAATTAGTGAATGAATCTTTGTTTTTCTGACAGTACATATTTGTTGGATTTTAATGATATTCTCTTCAAGAAAATTGGAACTCTTCTCATATTGGAGGTAAGATTTCATCTTTCAGTGGCATTTAGAAGTTGAGTTACTAAATAAGACAAACGATATATATCGATTCCAACTTCTAGTTTATTTACAACGCAACGTTTCAATGTCTTTTAAGACATCATTATCATATGCTGGAAAACAATGTCTGGAGAGACATTGAAACGTTGCGTTGTAAATAAACTAGAAGTTGGAATTCATCATATGTCGTTATTTTACAAGACAGGATTTGTCTTAACCTTAAATGTTTATCTGCACCCATCATGAAGGTATAAACAGAAAGAGACACGACTTTTTTACCTGTATATCAAAGTGTAGGATGTTCGATTCCGGCCCAGCAGGGTTGTGCTGGTTTAGCAGATCATGTGGTTTTAAAGGTTTACGGAAATTTGAAGAAGATTTCTGGATGTGTATTTAAGAACTGATCGAAATATTGTTATAATTTTTGGTAGGCATTCATTGTAAGACCGAAGTACAGATCAACTTAACGTTTCGTTGATCTGTGCATATTTTAACCAGATGTACTGCCCTTGATCATAGAAAATCTCTGACCTTTTATTTAGCATATTACTTCAGTTTAAGGACACTCTAACCGTCAAACGCTAAAAATTTGAGAATTTGTTTTTATTTCAAATTAGTAAAATTGAGATATTTATCTTTGTCCAGGAGAAGATCCGATAAAAATATTTGAATTGGAAGACTCTTAACTTTATTGATAAAATTTGACTACATAATTGCAAACAGTTGTGTTTTGACAAGCAATTAACACAGGTAAGCTATCTGGAGGGGATTTAACAGGCTACTCGGAAATACCCACTGTGCATGTATAAATAGTCTCCCTTCATTGTGTATTGAAAATGTTAGTTCCTTTATTCACAATTCCTTAGGATATTAGACCATAATATAATGACTGACGCCACATGTGGTTGATTGGTGTTACCGTATTAATATATTCACAGCTTGAATGGTACTCAATTCACGTTTAGCACGAACAGCTCTACTCAATTTCTTATTTTTCGCAGTACTGTACTTGGCAAAATGCCTACTCCTTGGCTATTATTATACCTACAATTATAATTTTTAACACACTTCTTAACAAATGGAACTAAAACACAGTCATTCCGTTTTTTAAATCTTTTTTAGTTTTTAGATATATTAATAAGAAGTTAAAATTTCACATTTTTAACTAATTTTTTTTATTTTTTTACTTTAACACAATATTGCTAAAAAAATAGGGCAAATTTTAAAAATACTGAAAGACCCATTTTTTGTTCACACAACGTACTAGACGTTGATGTAAAATGGGTATAGTTTACATAAATGGTGTAAAAGAAGTAACAATTTTAAAAACAAGTAGTCAAAAAAACACATTTTAATGAATATATTTTTTTCTATAAATGTTAGAAAAAAAATAATTCCCATATTATTATTCTACACGAAAAGACTATTCAGAATATATAATATAAGTGTTACAAAGTTCATAATAGTTTAGAAGATAAAGGGTGAAACGTAAAACAAATCTGTTGGCTGTTAGAGTGTCCTTAAACTAAAAAAAAACATACTTGGCCACAACAACATCATATGATACGTGACAGAATTTTTTGAAAACATACATATACCGGTATGCTTCCTGTGCCCTCATGCTCTCTGAACTACCTTTTGGCTGGTAACCCCTCATGTGAGTGAACTAATCTCAAGTACGGTGTGAAACCCCAATCAAATAAACAAATATTGATACTTAATACTGTCCTAAGGTGTTATCTAAATAGAGATTTTATGTACAGTGCTTGTTACGTGACGATGTACATGTATCAGCTCGAGTTGTCTGAGGTTGGACTACATTATCAATCGATCTCGCTTATCAATCAAGATCAAAGAGCGAGATTGAAACTCAGTCCACCTGAGACAACGAGAGCTGATACGTCACGTAACACGCATTGTACATATAATCTATATATCATATTCCTCCAATAGTTCTTGAAAAGTGCGATATTTTGGACCATTTTGACCAACTGTTGGAGATTATCGGTTCATTGAGGCAAAGTATACTTATAATTCACTTAGCAGCAATTTCAAATATAGTTCAATGATAAGTTGTGAAATTATAGTATAGAAAGGGCTAGTATTAAATTGTATCCCAAAACCCTTAAAACATGTTTGTTTGATATTAGTCTTGCAAAATGCAGCTAGAATCTTTGATAACGGTATTTAAATAGAAAGGCAAGAGATTACAACAAACAGAAAGTCAATGTAAAAAAAAAGGTTGCGATTGTAAACCATCAATGACAAAATAAAAGCATATACGTCATATTAACCCAAACAAACTACAATAAACATAAGCCAGTATATATGAACAGTGTGGGGTTGGAGGGAGCTTCCTGTTGCCTGGGTGCTCTCAGAGCTAAGGGGCAACATGAAGCTGATCTGTTTGTGATGTTTAGCACTGTACATTTGTTCACTTTGTCTTAGTGTACCATGTATTTTGTCCTGGGATTGTCTTGTATCTTGTCATTGTTTAAAGCCAGTGGCATCTAGGGTGGTTTCCTTCGCCCTTGGGTCTGGTACGCCATCATATGAGTCATATAAGGTACAGCATAAAATCCCAATCAGACAAACAAACAAACATATTAACAACATAAGATAAGGTACCATACTGAGAAAAGCAAAATAAAACATATCAACAATCTATTTAAACAGGATTAATTCGTTAGTTGCCTTTAGTCCGAATGGTTTAACAATGGCTTGAATCTGTGGATTGTTTGTGCTTCTTTGAAGAGGAGGACTGACCAGTGTCTTGCTGAGTCTATAGTTTCAGTAGGAGCACAAACACTTCATACCCTGTATCCGTATGGCCCTCTGGCTAAGGGCAACATGTTCCAAGCATAATCATGCTGTCTTTACTTAGCACTGGAGGAACATTAATTTTCCAACGGAGCAAAACACTTCACATTTTATGGTTTGTGTTAGTGTGGCTATCTATTGTTGGAGTACACCGCCGTCATATAAGTGAAATACCCTTGAGTACGGCATTAAGCACCAATCAGTCGATCAATCATATAAATAGGAATATGATAATCAAACCCAAAAAGGGTATAATTACAAATAAGAAATTGACCCATAATTTAATCCACTAAGGACAATGCGAATTATGAGTTTAGTCTTAGCCAGTAGGTCCTTAAGAGTTTTGTTCTTTAGGTATGTCATGAAGGAGAGGTTACGATGTTTTTATGTATAAGCTTTTGATATTTCTGTATAACGCGACTAGCAAACTTGGTGCTTGGCTGGTCATATTGGAGTACATGTCTTTCTTTGAGCCTTTACCTGGTTCCAGGTTGAAACCCAATGTAAGCAATGTTTGAAATGTCTTAATCCAATACTATTATACTAATCTATCTCCATGCGGTTTTGTTTGGTTTCTTCTTCTGAAAGAAGAATTGATGTTTTGTCAACCGGCATGATTTCAAAATCATCTATTACCGAATGGCCCAGGAAGGAGAAATGTTTGGCTTTGGGGAAACATTCCCTAATCTAATGTCACATAGGTGATTAGTAGCTCAGTCTAGCTCAGCCAAATGATAAACTTTTTTAGTTTGTTCCCGTACTAAGAACGCCCTATTTGGCATGTAAAAATCAAGCTTGTTTTCCAGACAATGCTATAGAGTTATTCTGTTGTTTTGTACAGGTACTGAATATACACCTTGGCCTATATTATAACCGTTCGGTTTTCAGACTTAATTTTGCGAAAAAGGCGCATAGAATATTCCCGCGGAAAGCGCCTCAAAGAAAACAGAACACGCCCGGCCAAATACAGCAAGGCTGCTACCGTTCCTATAAAATCTTGTTATTTGACATTGCATAATCCCCTTGAAGATATGCGGTGAATGAAAGGACTTGGCATGGAGTAGCTGGTGGGTATCAGAAGGCTTAAAGAAAAGATTATAATACAAAAATCCTGTTATATCCAAATTGATGCTTATAGATTGTAAAATCCAAAAAAATCTATACTATTCCGGCTGGTAATGGGTTGAAATGTAATGTTTGGGTCATGATGGTTAAGAGTAGCGATGAAGAGATCAAAATTATCACTAGAATATTGCCAGAATATAAATGTTATCCAAACATTGAAGATACAAAAGGGGTTGTTTGTCACACTTTTCAAGAGCTTCTTATTCCCACTCTGCCATAAAAATAGAAGCAAAGTTGGGGCTGAATTGTTTGCATATAGTACAACTTCTAATTTGCTGGTACATTTGACAATTGAACTCATAATCATTACATTTCAAACTGAGCAACTGTTTTAATGGCTCGGTAGCCTGACGACGACGCCCTCTAGCAAAAGGCAGCCAGTTCCGAGCATAATCATGCTGTTTTTACTTAGCACTGGAGGAACATTTATTTTCCATTGGAGCAAAACACTTCACATTTTATTATTGTGTTAGTGTGGCTATTTATTGTTGGAATACACCGCCGTCATATAAGTGAAATACCCTTGAAAACGGCGTTAAGCACCAATCAATCAATCAATCAGACGACCGTCGGCATACCGGTAGAAAGCATTTTTGTACAGACTGACAGTCTGTCTCAATATCTATGTTATTTTACATAGTCTACGTCAAGGGTCACTGATATCACTTCATTGTCATCCTGAATTTCAGATCATTTATTCAAAAAGTCCTTTAATAAAACCTGCGTGCACCTGTTAGCAATTGCTTTGAGATGGTAGTCAATAATTTATAAAACGTGGTAAGACTCAGAACCACAATCTGATGTTATAGGTCTACCTAAGGGCATAGATTGTTGATGCCATTTCTCTGTGGTTTCTAAATTTTCGGTAGAGAATAGAATAAGCATGTTGTGGGGTCTCGTATGGCTAGTAGAGAATCACCTTGCTGTAATAGTCGTGAGGAATGTTTGATCCTCTAAAGAAAGATTTATTTCATTGAAATACTCCCTGTTTTACCAATAAAGAAAACAAATGTGCATCCCGCCATTGGGATTTCAACTGGCATCCAATGACGTTCAGGGCCAACACTAATCAGACTAAGGTGCGGAGGACACCGATAGAATGTTGCCCGACTTCTCTCCCAAGTAGAGACTAGCAGTGTAAAGCCCTTGTACATCTGTTTTTGTTATGGATATTACTCACAACTGTGTTTAAAGAAATTTCGACAAATAAACGTATACTTATGGATTGACTATCCTTCAATTTATTGGTACGCCACATGTTGAAAATACAACTAGAAGTTGGATAATCATGCAGTATCGATCGTAACAACACAAATGACGTGTAAATTATTGCTGCCTGGTCAAATATAGCCCGATAGGAGACATCAGTATGTGTGGATACACTGCATACCTCACAGAACAGACGTGAATATATGAATGAATAAAGGCATTGTTTCTCGCACCATCAGGCTATGGGAAGCATGTTTTGAAGTATATTCATGTCAGCTGTGAAGGAACATAGTTTTTCCAACAAAGCATTTATAAGTAACATTTCACATTGTGGTTGTGTTGTATTGCTTTTTATTGCTGGTAGTACACCGCCGTCATGTAAGTGAAATACCTATGAACACGTCGTTAAACACCAATCAATCAATAATTCATTGTTTCTCGCAATCGATCTATTTGTCTGTATGATTGTTGGGGATAAAGTGAGGTATCTGTTGATACAGAACAATGTTTGTGCCTAGCCTTCTTGTAACTAATATTGTATATTTAACTCTGCAGAGTCCACATAAAAGAGGGTTGGGTGAAAAATGGATGCCTTTAATTTCTTTCCCATAGGTATTTTCTGCAGATTGTATTTTATTAACCATCCGTTATCCGGTATATTACAGGTCATTTAAACACAAGATTCGAATTCAAAATCAACTGACTGTTAGGAAAAGGTGCATTTCAGCAGTATATTTGAAAAGAAATGAAGATTTTATTTACTGGTGGTTGGTGGGAGCTTCTTATGCCCTGGTGCTCACTGAGCTAAGGAGCAACATGAAGCTGATTTGTGATTTATGGCGTCTTTGGCTGTACATTGACACATTTATCTTATTGCGCCATGTACTTGTGATGTATATTGTCATTGCTTGTTGCCAGATACTTCGATGGTGGTTTCCTTAATCCATTTGGCTGGCCCGCCGTGAAATAATCTTCAGTAGCACTTAAAACCACAATCAAACAAACTTGTATTTTGTGTTAACCATGGAGATACGGCGTAACGTTGGAAGTTTTAATCAGGTAATGTGTTATCTGGAAAATCGTTTAGGTACCAAGAGGTCTTTACAGGCGCATTAATCATTCTTGAAATTCCTGTCAGAATTCCCTCAGCTCTATGTAAATTACTGCTTTAATCAGCCAATTAACAAATCCTGACGGCAGATCTCAAATTGATTTGTTATCGGAGTGCTGTTCCACACTTACTCTCCGCATAAAAGTTATAGAGTTGCCCTGAAACATAAAACACATCACATCACACGCAATATATGAATACATTACGATAACCAATTCTTTTCCCAATCGGCATAGTGCATATGTAGATTATTTTTGTGTTTTGTCCAAATAGATATTTCACTTATGGGACCCTCGAGAATTTATCTCTGATCATAATTTTCATTTTGCATGTTGTGTTTTTTACATTTTTGGCGTGTGCCAAATTCGTAGTGTGCGCTTTTCTTGAGGCTATGTATTTAATCTCTATAAACACTTTATGTAAGATAGAAGTGTTAAAGTTTGGTATTTTATTACCTGCTGGTCCATTGTCCGAATTCCTGTATGCGCTTGTAGGGCTTGATAATTAGACCTACATTAATATAAAAACAACTAATTTTATCTGATATGTGTAACAATTAAATTTGCTTCTAGCGTGGTCACAAACTTTTCAATATAGCAAGGCTATGGAGGGAGCTTTCTGTTGGTCTGGTGCTTTCAGATCTAAGGGACAACACGAAACTGATCTGTTGGTGGTGACTAGCACTGTAAATTTGCGCACTTTGTTTTATTGCATCATGTATTATTTCCTGTGATTGTCTTGTACCATGTCATTATTTGTTACCAGTAGCGTCGAGGGTGGTCTCACGCACCCATTGAATGTGAGGGTGTCATACCAGGTGACTCCGCCTATCGCGGGTGGTGGTTTTAGCGAGGTTTCCTCCCCGGCTTTCTGACGTATTAAGTAAGAAGTGGATAATCCGTCGTCACATAAGTGAAATACCATGAATGCGACGTTAAACGCCAATCCAACAAACAAACACCCTGCTCCCATTGGGCTGACACGCCGTTATATAAGTGAAATAACGGCGGAAAAACACAATGAAACAAACAAACAAATCAATATATCCAGTCAACTCAAGTGTTATAACTCTTGGCAGTTGTTAATTGAAGTCGTCCTCTAAGCTGTCTCCGTATAATTGGCATATTGGCATATTTACCAAAAGTTTAATAGCTACATTTTATGTTTTAACATATTTTTGAGTGTGGCTGTTGGGTGGTTTCTGCTGCTCTGATGCGCCGAGCTAAGGGGCAACAGCGGGAATATTTATTATGTTGTGTCTAGCACTGTAAACTCCACGTTGTGTCTTATGGCACCATGTGATGTCATATGAGTGACATAACCATAAGTACGGCGTAAAAACCCAATCAAACACGTAAATATTTTGTTTGCAATAGTAATGATTGACGTCACTTGCAAAAGAATGAAGACAATACTATTGGTCTATTAAAACATCAAAGTTAGGTGTTTCTATTCTGGACACCCATTGTGTATTCATACGTGCTTTTGAAGATAAAACGAAATCAAAACGGACATAAAATAAACCTACCCCATGGCTTTGTGCCCTCTTGCTTAAGGTACAGTTTTAAAATTAACATGGTGCCAGTATCACTGATGAAACAAATTTTTCAACAGATCATTACACTTCATATTGTTCTGGTTGTGTTCCTGTTGCTGTTAACTGTTAGAGTATACTGACGTCATATAATGGAGTTCTCTCG
>JAUELC010281246.1:0-10016 GCA_031471745.1 Cryptochiton stelleri
CAAACAGATCAGCTTCGTGTTGCCCCTTAGCTCTGAGAGCACCAGGGCAACACGAAGCTCCCTCCAACCGCCCGCGCTAACAATAGATATAAGGCATCTAAAGTCACAAAACTAAACTATCCTTAACAGAACGCTCAACATGACGTGTGGACAACTGAAAAGGTAGAGGGTCATACAGATGGTAAATATTTACTGCTGTTTAAATTCATGCTCATATTTCTTACAAAGCGTTTCACATTAATCAAGAGTCTTTTACAGCTCTCGTATTTAACTTATTTAGTAAGATTTTTTACAAATTGGTTTTGCTGTTTTCTATTAAGGGACAGAGGTGATAACGAGTGTCCCTATCATCTCGAGCAAGCACTGCAGGCCTACCATTTATTTTCCGCTTACTCACTCGCACCCACCTGTACCAGTATCAATACTCATAACACAAACTACTCTCCTTTCAACATAGGCCGATACATACATGTAATAATTATATAGCCCCTCTTATAAAATATATATTATACCAGGAAAACATATAAATTGACTGCAACCATGTGACAGGCTTGAGGTGTATATGGACAAGGCTATGCTGTACGAGCAAACACACAGAAACGCCTATACTTAGTGTATATACCTATGTGGTCTTTCTTTTATAAAATGTTTACTTTCACCAGTTTCCACACCCCGCTGAATAAAAATGTCAAAATAGCCTCGGTTGTGAGAACCGACGAAGGAGTACACGGGTTCAACATTACAGCAATTACCCATTGAGTTATATTTTTAGGTTTTATTCAATGCAAAGCTGAAATGATGGCTGACATACATTGGGAGACTTTATATCACGACATACATATATATACAGGCGTATATCGCCTTTTGGATGGGTTCCGTCGAGCGTGGCGATTGAGTCGGGTATTTTCAGTAAAGATTTTGTTTGGGTTACCTGACCTGCTACTGGTACTAGTAAATAACAACTTGTCGCTGTAACAGAAAGAAATCCACATACATATCCGTTTACTCCCAAAACAGTCTCAACTAGGATGGCATAAACGTTCACTGTTGTAATATTCCTTCGTGAAACCCAGCAGCAACTGATAACGGCGGTCAAAAGTAAGTAAGGACATTTCATTTAATTCATTAAACGCTTCTCTGAAGTCCCTTACTTTTATATTTTTAATAATACTTACTTATTAATCAACATAATGATAATTTCATACCTGTATAGATAATGTCTCTCCGAGTATCCTTACCGATTGTTACACTATTTTAAGATTTTACTTGGAAAGAATAGACAACATTTGATAAAGTTGAATATGGGTACAAAGTCTATTTTCATCCGATTAAGAAAAGAATTACTTTATAATTCAACTGTCACGTAAAGCTGAGAAGAGCTGTAGAGACGACCATATCGACTGTCATCATAATTCCCAGCTGAATTTTATCTAATCGAAATCCAGCTTTTTTGCAGGTGAGGAACCCCCATCCACATATTTACTTCATTGCTGTCATTCGTATCGATTATCTTTTTTGTATTTGTTGTCGAATTTTGACCAAATAAGTTGGCTCTGAGACATCTGTACACCTTGAGCACTGACACAGGAAGAGTTGTTAACAGCTGTATTATAGGCGCCTCAATGCCGCAGTGTGCAATTTGGCTGCCAAAACAGAGGAGAAGAAGAGGGTATCTATCTTCACGCTAGAGAAGTTGGGACCAGTTGACACGTTTTGCGGCTTCAACACAGTAACATATGGCGGACTTTATCATTTGTTGATTTTACACTTTTTACTATGTCTTGAAGTTTTTGCTACTATTTAAACTTGTTACCCACATTCTCTCGATATAGATATGGGTTAATCCTAAGCTTTCTTGTCCTTACAGTTGGCTCTGAGACATCTGTACATCTTCAGGACTGAGACAGGAAGAGTTGCTAACAGCTGTAGACGCCACAATGCCGCAGTGTGCAATTTGGCTGCAAAAACAAAGGAAACAATTATCTCGATATAGATATGGATTAATAATAGCTTTCTCGTCTTTTAAAAAGTGTTGATGTTTAATTTAAAAACATATCCATGCCGAAGGGAGCTTAATTAGAGAGGTTCCGCAACGGGCCGGTTATCCCCACGCAGCAGGTTACGTCATCACTCTATGTGTAGCTGTGACGTATCCGTAATCTTCACACTCGTGGATATCCTGTTTGCCTGGATGTGAGCTGCCATAACCGTAAGTACCGGTACAGATACGATTTCGGCTAATTTAGGCCAAAATCATACACCCACACGTCAGAGATGTCATCGTGTATAATCTATATGTATCTGTGGGGAAAATTCCGTGCATGCTTGTTTGAAAAGTGGAGTATGATTGCTAGAAATCAGATCTGAAACGAGCGCTGTATTCAGCCTCATTCCAGTCGTGCAGGCCTACAAGGGCCCCATTCTGTGATTGATGTTTACACACAAAGTACGTCTCTTCACAGGCGATATAAGTAGAATTGTGCTAGACTTCGTACCTTTTTGTAGTCAGCGGGATGTCTTTTCAGACGTCTGCTACACCACAATTGAAACTGGGGTACTCATGTTATGAAAATAATAGATTTACTCAAATCCAACAGCTCACTTCATATCTTCATGCATTTAATTATGTCTTTGCAAATTTAGTGTTGGATTTATAACTTAGGCAGAGCTAGCTCAAAATTCCTATCCACAACTGTACAAAGTAAACTATATGCATCTTTAGTCCTGTGACAAAATTTAAATTTAATTAGTTTAGGCAGTGAATGATGGCTCTACCTTTTTGTAAAGTAAGAGTCTAGCCTGTACCTGCAGAATACAGGCCAAAATAAAATCCTACATGGCAAATAAAATGATCTGAAGATTTAGATAAATGTCATTGAAATCCATCTTTTGTTTGTTTTTGTATATCAGTTATTTGCAAGTACCTAATGGCTCCAAGATTCAACCCTAACTCAGATATCCTCCTCCTGAAAGAGGTCGTGGCAGTGAACCCATATGCGACAGTTAAGGGGCGAAACAAATGGGAAAAGGTTGTGAACAGTCTGAATCTAGTTGATGGAGGTGTGGACAAGAATGCTTTTAAGATTAAATCATGTCAAGCCCGCATCAGGACACTGCTAGAAGCGCACAAAAATAAAGAAATGTCGTCCCTAAAAGCGTAAGTTACTAATTGCAAAATTTGTCTTATAATCTCAAAATTCTAAATGAGAGCAAACTTTATTTTCAGTTTAAATATATAGCTCAGGCCACAGAATTTTTTGTTTGTCAAATCCAAAATTAAACAAGACCTGCGATTTTGATATTTACCTAACTAATTCAGGGAGCTTTTCTTTTTCCCTGGGGAATGTGTCAAAATTAAAAAATATACTGATATTTTAACAAGATCTTTCACTTTAGTTTATAAACTCAATTCAGATTTGTGGCGTGACCCTTGGGGAATTTTATGCTGGGGGAGGGAAAATAAATTTTTAAATTTTTTAAAATTGTGTGAATTTTTCAAAATTTAAATTTCATACATTTTTTGTTCTATTTAGCTCAGGCACTGAAGAAGAATACACAGAAAGAGATGCCCTTTTGACAGACTTGGTTGATCTGATCGAAGAAACCAATGCAGAGATGAGCAACACAAAAGATAAGCGTGCTGAGGAAAAACAAAAAGAATTGAAAGGAGTAATGATCAGAGAGGCAGCAATGCAGTCACTGAAGAGGAACACGCCACACGGTAAACCTCATCATTCACCCTAACATTTCTTACAAACTATATGTAGGGTCTGTAATACATTTGCTTTATATTTAAAAGCAACTAGGGCCCTACATTTTTTTCTTGTAAAAATTCATACAATCAGGATTGAGACAGAATTCCAACATGTGTGGGAGAGTTGTCAATGAGTCGCCAAAGGTCTGTGGTTTACCCCTCGTATTCCGGTTTCCTGCACCCATGAAACTAACAAACCTTCATAAAAGTGAAACACTCTTGCGAGAGTAATAAACCCAATCAAATAAATAAATGCCATTGAACATAAAGCAACAAATGAATCCGAAACATTATTGTCCAGATCTTATTTCTTGGCATTATTTGTCCATTAGGATTTTGTATTTTGTGTACTGGCACTCTGTCCAAGATGTAAATTCTGTTTGTTTCAGTGGAATCTCACCATGAAGGTAACGAGGAAAAAGACGTTGCAAGAGTCGATGAAACACCAAGAAGAAAACGGAGAAGTGACATTGTGGAGGATTATATGAGTCTAAGACGAGATCAGTTAGCTCTGGAAAGGGAGCGATTTGAGTTGGATAAAAAGGAAAGAGAGGCAATGCCGGCAAGGGAGAAGAAAGAATGGATACGCATGACAAGAGATATTGCCATGATGGAAATTCTCAAGAAGCTTAGTGAGAAGTGATTACATAAAGCGAGTCGAGGAAAGACTACTTTCATTTTGTTTTATTCCATATTGATCAACGTGCCAAACACACTATTTCAGAGACTTATTTTGTATTTTGTATTTTTGTATTTTGTTCATAATGATCAACGTGCCAAAGACACTATTTCAGAGACTTATTTTGTTTTATTTCATAATGACCAACGTGCCAAAGACACTATTTCAGAGACTTATTTTGTTTTATTTCATAATGATCAACTTGCCAGAGTTTATTATTGAGATTTTCATTGTTTTATTGCATACTGATCAACTTGCCAAACAAATTTGTTCAGAGTTTTATTGATATTGTTATTCACAGAACTGAAGTTTCTAATAAATTTTATTTAATTTATCCACAGGTATATTTATTTCCTAATCAGTAGATTAACTTGGTGGCCATCAATTATGTATGTGCACATGGAAGGAGAATTGTATGCATTTTAAAGCATTATGTACATTGAAATAAGCAACCCCCCTCTCCTCCCATTAATACATACATGCTTAATCGATGGCCCCTTTTAAAGGAATTTTAAACCACTCCAGGCCATAGTTTCTCGAAAACATAGGACCAAGCTTGCTTGCCTAAGACCTCAAAAAAGAAATGTCTAAGAAACTACAAAAAATCTATGCATATTGTTACATGAAATTTGTCATAGTGAAAGAGATCACTGCCCCAAAGCAACCACTACAGTGATAACTTTTTTTTTTAGTTCAGTTGTCAAGCAAGCTTGGTAGAGATATAATATATTCCAAGAAACTTGGCCCTGGTTATTGGTAATACAGGCCTATACATGTGTAAATTGTTTTCAAGAGTTTGTTTTCAATTCAAGAGTGCAGGAAAAAACTTTCAAAATTTGAGCACTCCCTAAATTTAACTATTGGTTAGTGACCTTTCATCACCAATAGCCAGTGAATTGAAATTTTGGATTGATTGATAAGATAAAGAATCAGTTATAGAGAGTTGAAAAATTTAGTATTTATTTTCACCAGTAAAAGTACAGAATATGCTCCATGGAGATCAAGCAATACATGTATCTCATTGTCAAATACATGAACGGTACGTTTGAATTATTGGTTCCCAATATAATCCTCGAGTATAGGAGGGTCAAGTTCAAAGAACTGGCTTGTCTCACTGCCATATAAACAGATATGGCAATTAACCAGAAGTGCTGATGCCAGGTATAACTTCCCTACTGGCTGTAAGTACAGCTTGAGATTCTTCTTGTAGTCCATGAAAGCAAACAAGTTTACTATTTTTCCAAACTGCCATTCTACGCACTCCCTCACTGATGACATTCTGCCATTAAATAGTCTCTGTTCATCGGTTAGATGAGCATTCTTAAATGGTGATAAAAGCCAGTCCCTGATCGGGTAGGCTGGATCTCCATAAAGTGCGAATCTACCACCACCCTCTAAATCGTTCATCTTCTCTGATAGTTCACTTAGTCTTAGAAGGGCACAATCATGCCTCCGTCCTTCAACAAGACCAAACAGATTGCCGATCAGTCCATTAGGCAATACAACTGATTGGTATTTTAAAGCGTGAGTTCGTTTATGTCCATTGTAAACAATCCTCTGGTTGACAGTTGGGCGACATATAGGACGGACTGTCCCATCAATGAATCCTATGCAGTTTGTTAGTGGTGCTCCTTTCCTGCTGACAGCATCTGTATATGACTGTAAAGACTGGAGATTTAGCCAGGGCTGTTGTAGGCTACTAAGTAGGTCACCATGTCTATCAAGGATGAAGTTAGTTACCTCCTTCACAATCATCGACAGCGTAGTTTTTGGTCGACCGAACATAGGTTCCATATCTGACAACCTGTTTGGATAAACCAGTCTTCGAAGAAAAACACACAACGCCTCTGTTGCATGAGCACGTGCACGATTTTCACATATCATCTCATCAGGAATACCAAGGGCTTGTGCTAAGCGAGTAATGTCTTCCTTTCTAAATCTGAAATACTCCAGGCACTGGTCATCTGATAACACATCGAGGTCAAACCTGAAAAGACAATTTGAAATCATATAGTTTGGCAGTAGTATGGGGAAAATCCTTCCTATTCTAGCCATTTATAATTATTAAGAAATTAATTAAGAACATGTTAAATGCTTCAATTTATGGGATAATCAAATTACTCAACGAAAAAAGTCTACTCGGCTTTATTCAGGGAGGGGCTTTAATTGGTTCTAGATTCAATGAGCATGAAAAAGCCAACCCTGTGATAGCTTATGATTAATTGATTGATTGGGGTATTACACGACACCAGGCCAGCCTCAACAGATCAACTGTTTGCCTGATTTTCTTAATCTAACCGTAACCTAACCCCCAACCGTTGATTACACTGACATCAAGTACCTGGGCCATTGTGGGTTATATGTAACTCGTCCTGGCTGTATCATGCCGTTTAATAACATGAATACGAGGTCATCTTCGTTGTTTTCAACAGCTAATTGCAGCAGCTCATCATTACGATAGGGCGCGGCCATGTTGAAAATAGCGCCATCTAGTGAGTAACCAGCACGGGACAGCGGAACGCACAATGTACCGGTCACATACGCTTACACTTACGGATACGTATCCATCCAGTCAGCATATCCTGCCTGTTGCGGAACCTCTCTATTGTCACGGCACCGTGGTACGTTAGTAAAATTGCGATTCATTGTATAACAATAAGTTTTTCTCACTAGTTGAGTAAAAGAAATTAATTATGGGAAGTACAGAAAACCTTCCTGACTCATTGTTAAGACAATACAAGCGAAGCCTTATTGCTATCCGGGAAATCATCTCTAATATGTATAGATTGTAGAATAAAGTGTTATAAGTTAGATTCCATGATGCCTGATTATTTCGATGTCTCTTCCACTGATAGTCCCATGACTACTGTAGCGCTTCTGACATTAGAATGTGTCCATTCTTCATCTTAAACCTCATGTCTAGACAGGAAGGGTGAGACATTGATCTATGTGGAATTTACGAGCTCTCACTCGCCATTTTACGTTTTGAAAGTTTATCGGATTTCCCTATCGTTATAATTATGACATATGGTACACCGGATTGTAACAATAACGTCTACAATCTTGTCTAATTTTCTCTGCGTATTTTTGTTTTTGACAAAGAAATAAATTAAAAACATAATTCATCTTCTACAAGCTGTTAGTCCGGTGTTAGACTATTTCTTGCATTGCAACCAGCCGTTTCACCTTCAACCTGAAGTTGTTCAAACAGAATGATTAAAGGTGTAAGTTTACTGGGCTGTTTCCAGAAGTGTCGATTTAGAAAGATTAGCCCAGAATTAATTTCGGAGTAATTAACATGTTAATTGTGTCATCGCCATGAGATCAAGTTACGTAACTTCCCGGTCTATTTTGGCAACACAAATCAGCCTCAAGCTGACACTATTTTTCGAGGGACAATCCCTGCGGAGAAATGTACGTCTTGTATCTTAGCAGCAACTTGTATTGATTCGAACAAAGACACTTCGATAATCGGTGGTCAGCAATCAATTATCGTATCCTATTCCCAACACAAACGTCCTCAAGTGATACAGCTAGAGTAACATTTCTATGTTCTCCACTTTTAAGGACACATTGAGAAATGATCAGTTTATAATTAATTTACAATTTCTTCCGCTTCTCCACTAAAACTGAAGCCTATTCGAAGCAAAACGTTGTATAATAAAGAGAGAAGTGGTTCTGTTACAAAAATGTGGCAGTCTCTCTGGGATATATAGATCAGCAAATCACAATATATCCTTTGAAATATTCAGTCGATTTTAAACTTTTTTAAAACTTGCCTCGGATTTCTACGGATTGTTTGTCTATTTTATTATCGTTGCAAGGTTTAAATATATATTTCAACATCGTTCTCAAGCATGCTTTATGGATAAAATTCATACTTGTTCGTTTGTTTGCTTTATCATTTTCTTTAAAGGCCGTATGGTAATCCATTAAACAATCAAATATTACGGAAGTCACTGGCAACTAGTAAACTTATACGTTATTGAGTTTTCCCATTTATCAAGTGTAGGAAATAGTTTCAATACCTTTGTTTCATAAGTTGAGCTGATAGCAAAACTGTATTACAACTACACAAAACCCTCCGTTCTCTTTGTAAATAAATCCATCCAAAGTCTTGTTTGAATCCTGGATTTCAGCTGTAATAGATATAGATTGGGGAATAAAGGAATATAAGTTAGATTTCATGTTGTCTTCTTCTCTTAGATATCTCTTACACTGACACCCTCACGACTATTTGTTCTGAAATTAGAATTTGTCCATTCTTCAGATAATACCCCAGTTCTACACAGGATGGGGGAGACGTTGATGAATGTGAAATCTACGAGATCTCACTCGCTTTTATGCGCTTTGAAAATCCATCCGTTTCCCCTATCGTTATAATTATGCATTTTGCAGACCGAATTATTACATCAACGTTTATAATCATAAACAGATCGTTTTGTGTATTTTGGTATTTATAAAGAATATCGATGACATATAATCCATCTTCGTCAGAATGTTAGCCCGGCGTTAGAATATGTCCTGTATTACAACCACACGGACTCACCTTTGGTCTGGAGCTGCTCAGCACAATGCGTTGTTTAAAGAAGTTTCGATTAAGAAGATTAGCACAGAATTAATTTCAGTGTAATTTATTTATCATGTTGTGTGGAATAAAGGGATATAAGTTAGATTCCATGTTGTCTTCATTTTGTAGATGTCTCCTACACTGATACCCTCGCGACTATAGTTGTTCTGTCCTTGGGACCGAATTACAAACTGTCCCGGTCTAGTTAAGCAACACAAGCAAACCTCAAGCTGGAACTACTTTTTTCGAAGGCGGAGTCGCTATGGAGAAATTGGCCTTTTGTACCTTGACTGCATTAATGCGCTTGAATTACTCCGAGGAAAGACACTTCGATCATCCGAATAAAATCGGTGGTCATCAATTTATTATCGTCGCCTATTCACAACAGGACCGTCCTCAGCGGGTACAGTCAGCGCTACACTGCTTTATTTTCTTCCATGTTTATCGACATTGAGCAATGAGCAGTTTACATGTGACATTTTTTTTGTTGTTGATGTGCGAGGACCGAATCCCTAACAATCTTATCCCAAGCAAAATATTAACACAGAGCGATAACAATGACACAAACATATGTTCAGGAAAATAAAACATTTGTTTATTGAGCTTGCAGACTTGTACCTAATGAACAAGCATATATCAATAAAGAATAAGTAATTTAAAAAGCATAATATTTAGGATGGTTAAGTACGCTAGGAAATATTAAAGGAAATTCTGATAAATAAAGGTGAGCTGTCACATATATAGATATATATTTGTATAAAGTGAGAGAGAAAAATTTGCTTTGCTCCACTGGTATTCGAACCCGGGATCTTTGGGTTACAGGCCGAACACTCTACCAACGGTGCTACGGAGGCTCACGATAGAATGCTTCCCGAAGTCCAACCCAGTCAAGACTGCGAATCTCTCTCTACATGAAGCACTGACGCAGGGATGCTAAAGTAGCATCTTTTTGATCTAGATATTACTCACAATTGGTTTTTGATAGTGTAAATCCGAAAGCCTGGATGTATATA
>JAUELC010281256.1:0-10013 GCA_031471745.1 Cryptochiton stelleri
CCAAGACCACAACCACAGGTTAGCAGAAACTAGTCTAATGTACCAAGAACACAACCCCAGGTTAGCAGAAACTAGTCCAACGTAACCAGAATACAACCCCAGCGTAGCAGAAACTAGTCCAATGTACCAAGACCACAACCCCAGGTTTGCAGAAACTAGTCCAATGTACCAAGAACATAACCCCAGGTTAGCAGAAACTAGTCTTATGTACCAAGAACACCGCCCCAGTTTTGCAGAAACTAGTCAAATGTACCAAGAACACAGCCCCAAGTTAGCAGAAACTAGTCTAATGTACCAAGAAAACAACCCCAGGTTTGCACAAACTAGTGCAATGTACCAAGAACACAACCCCAGGTTAGCAGAAACTAGTGCAATGTAACCAGAACACAACCCCAGGTTTGCAGAAACTAGTGCAATGTAACCAGAACACAACCCTAGGTTAGCAGAAACTAGTGCAATGTAACCAGAACACAACCCCAGCATAAAAAAAATATATCTATTTAATATTTTCTAGAACGCCGAAAGAACATTTGACAATGTTTAATGTTTAGTTTGATATAAATGGTAGTCAGCAGAAACCTTTGTCCAATGTACCAAGAAAACAACCCCAGAAAGCAGAAACTAGTCCAATGTACCAAGAACACAGCACCAGGTTTGCAGAAACTAGTACAATGTAACCAGAATACAATCCCCAGCATAGCAGAAACTTTTCCAATGTACCAAGAAAACAAACCCAGAGAGCAGAAACCAAGACCGAGACTAATACACCAGCATAGCAGAAATTAGGTCAATGTACCAATAATACAACCCTATCATAGCAGGAAGTAGTCCAATGTACCAAGATTACAACCCCAGCATAACAAAAAACTAGTCCAGTGTACCAAGAAAACAACGCAAGCTTAGCAGAAACTAGTCCAATTTACAAAGAATACAACCCCCAGTATAACAGAAACTAGTCCAACCTACCCAGATTACATCCACAGCATAGCATAAACTAGTCCAGTTTACCAACCCCAGCATACCATTTTCGTATATAATTATTTAACTATTCTTTAATATGGAAATGGTCCATCTCTTACATTCCAATGTTAATGGATGGATTAGGATTAGGGATTAGGGCTCGATTACAGAAACAAATTACAGTGTACTTTGTGTTATCGCTCATCAACCCTTTATTTTATTTCAGGAATACAAGTGGTATGCCCATGCTTCTCCAAAGCAGATGTTTACAAAAATCATAAAATCACCCAAGAAGCCCGATGTCATTCTTGTTGGATCAGGAGTGGTAAGTATCACTTAACTGGCTTAAGTTATTAAGTATTGAACTCAAAGACAGCGGATAGTTGGTTCGAAGCAGTCGTGGAATCTAATGAACATGGGAGAAAAACAAATAAAGGCTCTCGGAAGTAAAATTGCTCCCTACAATAGATATTGCACTTTCAGGAAGTTATCAACAATAGTACGTACATGTATAACTGTTAATAAACAGTAAGTTTAATTATTATGGTAATCGAGAAATTTCGAAGAGCAATTCTGGTGTGAAATTTGGGCAATACTTGTAAGTATATGACGTATTTGATTTAATTGAACAGAACCATAAGTTGGTCCTATTTATGTAGTGTTAATATTGGTTATATCTCTCGCTGATTACACAGTTATGGCCTTTGAATGAGGTCTATACTGAGTTATACAGAATCACGACGACTCCTGTGAGTCTGAATAACTCAGTATGGACTGAATTAAAATGCCTAAACTGTTTTATTATATGACATTCATTAAATTACCATAGGCAATACAACACTGAGTTATAGAGACCTACAGGAGTCACATAGACCTAGGCCTGACCGAAGCAGACGACATCTGTGGTTCCGTTGAACTCAAAGCAATGAACAGAATAGTTTTCGGTGATTGAGAAAGTTAGCGTCCTATGCAGGTCAATGTGCTTATGTATCTGACCTCGAGTCCGATACCACAGGTTACTGAATTACCACTTGACAAAGTAAATCCAACAAGAGATCAGAAAATGATATACACTCATGAAGTCATATGTTAATATTAGTTTTTTAATTTAACTTATTAAATAAATATGCAATAAAAAACAATGCTTTATCCAATTAATCAGTTGATTTAATAAGAATCAATTTATTTTATGAACATATCTGTTTTAAATTGTTACTATGCTTATCAAATTTCTACGGTGGCCCAAATACGACCATTCGCGTTTTTCTTTACCTTAATTATTATCTTAGTAGTTATAACATGCGTGATAATATTTCCACCCAGGTGATACTATTTCCCCTTGGTGGAAATTACATGTATTATCCCTGGGTGAAAATATTATCACTTGGGTGAACGGATTATCATCTGAGTGGAAATATTCTCACTCAGGTGATAATATTTCCACCCCAGTGCATCTTCGCGAGCCAAGCTTAAAACATGGGTGTATTAACCTTGGCACACAAGACACCTTTATCGTGTTAACTGGGTCAACTGATGGAACATAATCTAGTCCAACGCGGGCTAATGAAAATAAACCGTTCATCTGTACGACTCGAGTTGCAAAATATTATCGGAAAGTGGCACTCGAACATATCATAGCAAAATGTTAGCCTACTGTGCATCAACTTTAAAATCTACTTCACATATGATATCCCAGAAAACAAAACACCAGAGTTTACAGAAAGTCTTGCTGTGATGTATCACAAACTAGAAACATGCTCTGTAATTTTGAACAGCTATCAAAACAAATACCCGTAACTGATGAAGAGTCGCTGATTAGGCATTGACGGGTGAACGTAGCCAATCGACATCGAGCATACGGAATTGGGTCAAAACATGGACATCCAGTCTAATATCGCATGGTGTCTCTACACGTGTATAGGTGTAGAGACACCATGTGTTCGGATGATGCCCCGGTGTGAATCCATGTATTTTTAGCCAGCTGAAAAGAGACGTGATATATAACACCTCGTTCTAACTCTACTGACATAAGATGAAAAAGAATATCGTTGACGATTTAATCCATGGACAAAGTTTGTGAGAACACAATCACTTTCTACATAGTTTACAAACTAAACAGGGAGCTTACCTCATCCACGTTTTTCTCGACATATTCTGTTATTCGTTTGGGTCTACATGCGAAAAGTATTACCACCCAGATGAAAATGTTATCCTCCCGGTCAAAAGACTCTCCGCCATGGTGTAAAGGTTTGGGTAATATTTTCACCCAGCTGAAAAGTATTTCCACCGCGAGGAGACAGGTGAACAAGACAATTCCACCCCTGTGAAGATAGTATCACCCAGGTGATAATATCTCCAACCAGATGGTAATATTTTCACCCAGGCGATAACTAATAAAATAATCATTAATTTTAAAATCTTCAACAACAATATATAAGCAGGTATGGTCAGCAAGAGACTATATTATACAAATGTTACATGTTTGAGAATGGGACATCATGATCTGTCAGCTCGAGTCATTGATGTTCTACGAGCGCGAAGCGCGAGTGAAACATCAAAGGTCGAGAGCTGACAAATTAGATGTTCCATTCTCAAACATGCAATACTTGTTTTGTTATACCAAAGGTACCTGTAATTGATTGTTAATTGATAAATATGTCACTTTGAGCAGCTCCTAGTCACAAAGTAGACAGCCTATAGCAGACGTCCGTCGCATAAAACAAACAAAGGGGAGATAATTTGACGTGGAGCAAAATAAATGTCATGTTCAACGCTTCAGCGTGCAATATTACTATTGTTGAACGGCATTGTGCAACGTTATGATTTGCTGTATACCACGTGACTGGTTCTCGACCAATGAGAACAAACCAATTTGACATGAGGCATAACAATGGTTTTTATCGACAAAAAATTAACCAAAACCAAATATATGCAAATAACAAAATAGACCAAACTATTCACGTTTATATAAACTTCATTGTCTATAGCACACAGCTGCAATACAATCTCTAAAGATAGCACTATAAGGGTTACATTTGTAGGCCTATCGTAGCTTCTTTTTTTTCACGCTTATCAGAAACAAGGTGTGCTAGAGGCTTGTCCTCATCGACCACTATCACTTGCACTATTGTTGCTATCATCACTAATGTTATTAATAACATGGAGGTCATTGTTAGTAGGTGGTTGCCAGGTTTAGTCATTATCGTCATCTGATTCATCCGAAAAATTATCCCATTCACTACCAGAGGCTGCAAGTATATAGCTAAAATATTATTCAAGTTATTGTATTTGCGCTTAGCCATCTTAAATAGAAGAAAATCAGAAATTCTATAATCACGCTTTAATTGATAATAGTTAGGCTACTATATTTACCAAAATTTTTGAACTCGTAATACATACATCATATATTGTTTTCTTACGCTATTGGAGTTCTATATAGTTATTCGCCAATACATTTCTGTTTAATTATATAATAATAACCGGCATGTAAACAAAACGTTTCTCATATTTTGCTGATAGTTTTACCTTCAAAATGTGCTTGTTCACTTCTTGAAATTGCCGCCATTATGAGTTGTGACAAAACAAAAGGAACAGAAAAGTGCTTTCATCTGTATGTTAAAATTTAAACTACATGTGTTGCTTATGTGCAACAGTGTTATATAAAGGAAAGCTATAACACAAGGGGCTATCCAGGAATCAAATTTGTTTGTGTTGCACGGGTGCAACGCTGGGATCTAGAGGGTTAAAACGAAAATGAGTATGATAAAATTGTGTGACGGTATTTTAGATAATGATTTAGGCCTATATTAGTATAGATTAAGTATACCAAATTTTAAGGACTTTGTACAAATAGATTACGAGAAATAAACGATTTTAATTTTTAAAATAATGAAAAATGAAAGCGGACAAAAAAAGAAAAAACGTAAGTGACTGAACTTCATATCTTTTCAGATTCTTTCCGATCAATTTAATATAGGCCTATAACATGTTTTTTTTATAATTAAAAAGGTGAAATAAAGTTTTATATATTTCTTGCATTTTGTAAACCAGAATGATATGAAACCTGTTACACACACACCTGCAAATTTGGTATTTTGTGTTATTATAGAATGACATGAATTATAGATATTTTTCTAAAGAACTAAAAGTTAGAGGCTTTCCGTTAATTCCACTCCATCCGAGATTTGTAGGTTGGGATTAAAGGCTTTGTTGATACATATGAGGAAAAAAGCCGAATTCGAATTATGGCTGGATTTGTTTTGAGTCGTACAAGGCTTGTGCCCATTGAATATTTTTTATTTCAACTTAATTGTTTTAATTTTTTAATAAACTTCTAAACTTGTCAAATTCAGCAAAAAGAATTTGTCGTAAACCCTAATTTTGAGTGTGTATGTGACTATAAATTACGGTTTTTACTCCAATTTCTGAGTGACGTCGGCATCGTTGATTACCTTCACATCTTTGGTTATGCTATCAGCGGCTGTTCTATACAAGGGGACTGATTGGGGTATGAGTTGTTGGTATAGATGTTAATTCTAGCCTATGAGATATAAGAATGCATATTTCTCTTATATTATCTAATTCCTTTATAACGTATATACCTCTATCAAGTCTACGGGCCCATAGAATAGAATTCTAGTATCAAGTAGATATAGATACATAGGCTATATATAATAAATCATCCGTATGAATCTAGTTGTACGCTTCCTTTCGAAAAAGTAATTCCACAAGAAATACCCAGTTTAAATGTCGAATCAAACATAGAACACAGCATAGAATATATAAACCACAAGTCGAATTCAAAGTCGGATTATAATAATTATTATTGAATATATATAGTTAAAAACATTACATATGAATATAATAAACAAATACACAAGATTATACTCAAAGGATACTTGAATAAACATAAACTTTACCTACATGTTCCACATACAAAATACTTATAATACTTAACTATATAGTCACTCGGATAAGGCTGTAACTGTCCGGGTATATACTGTTCCATGCAGATATCGGTATCCCTGAGATTCATCCCAAGATCCTAATTCCTAATTCCTAATTCCTAATTCCAAGTTTCTAATTCTTAATTCCCCTTTTCTCTTAAAATACTTCTTATATACCACTATTCTATTGTTCTGCTAGTTGTGCCCTACTGGTCAACAGTTTAGGCTGAAAGATCTCCATTGGTCTGTATAGCCCTTATCCGATTGGTTAAAATCTACGCTTCTGATTGGTCAATTTACGATCCTTCGTTTTACACAAAACTAATCAATACAAGATTCCATACACATACTCACAATAAAATTATTCTCCTAACTTAGCTTCATAACACTCCTGCACTTGAGACTTATCTACCTTGCTGACAAGCTACCAGCCTGCTGACCAACCTAACCGCCTACCTGACTAGACAAAACGAGCCAACAACACCACCAACACCATGCCTTCATCCTCGGGATAGAAGAAGAAGACCAGCCTAGCGCGGTCAGATAGCGAGCTTATGCCACCGCCACCTGCACCATCTGCACCAGTGTTAGCTGCACTATCGGCTCCACCCGTCAATGAGAGCATGCTGACACGTCGAATAAAACTAACGGTCCATCCAGAGGGGGTGACGTTCACGGATATCACCAAGGTGAACTAAGCCACCCTATCACCATCACTCGAGACGGGCGGGAAAATCTCAAACAGGCGATGGGTGACTTTGAGTTAGGACGACTAATCCCCGGCGCTCAACTCTATGAGGGTGAAACGGACTTGAAGACCCTGGTGACTGACGTACGTCAAGATTTTGAGCTGCCCAGTGATGTACGGATCAGTCAGACCTATTACAATGAGCATTTTTACGTTCACATCAAGCGATGGGTGATGTACAAAGAAGTTGGTAAACTCTATCCTTCACATCTCGAGGTGACACTGAATGAAGATGCCTGGGAGATACTCAACTCTACCCACCTCATCGAAGCTATGGATAATTATCTTACCACCTATTCAGCCACGACAATGCTGAGCAATGACGCTGAACCCCGATGCAACCCCTAGACCACATGACCAGTGGCAAACTCCAACAGCTCTGGATGGCCTGCTATGAGACACTAGTCACCCCGATTCTACTTAGCCTCCGAAAGAAGTACTGCAGCGCCTGTGATAAGGTTCCCGAAGCTACCGTTCTTACCTGCCTGACAATGGATGTGATGGACAGCCCTGGATTTATACCCTTCCCCCCTGATGCGTTGGAGCGTCTCAACGGAAATCGTGTGATTCTTCGCATCCTACGCCGTGTCCGCCGAGAAGACATGTTATCTCCAGCTAATGCCAATGTATTTCTTCACCGCTACGCAGTCAAGAAGGACAGCTTTGTATTTGAACAAACATTCAGTGACTTTTAAGGGCGACAGAGTTCTGCTCCGAAATTTCATGTCACCATAAGTCATGGTCAGTTCGTTTTTCTCTTTTACGCGAATTTCAATAAAAAATGTCATTTAAAAATAAATCTATTGTTTTGTTGTCATGTGTCATGCGTAGTGACCTCAGTTGTCATAAATTGCGTTTATCTATGGGTTATGATCATAGATCAGACTTCATAGTTTTATTTAGTCGTCTTCCTATTGTTTTATCTATGAGGTATGATCGTAGATCACACTTTATAGTCGTTTTCGACTGCGTGAACTATGCTGTTAGATCGCAGATCAGACGAAAAGGTTTTAGTTGTTAGTCCACTTCGTATGATAGTTGATCGCTTGTAGATCAAATGGCACAGTGTTGTGTGTCTAACACAGTAACCGTCACATGACCTAGCCACCTTGCACTCTCACCTTGCATGACCACCTTGCATGGTCACATGGTTATATAATGGGAGTATGAAGTGGGGAGTTCAATGTGATCACTACACTACATCCCACATGCGTGCTGCTAGCTATAAAAGTCGCTCCTGTTAAGTGATCACCACACCGTCTATAGTGCCAAGTGTGGTTAAGCGTAATAACCAGCGGATACCATACCACCACACCAGAGGGTACCACCCCGTAGCACGACCCCCTGGTTAACCACCTCATCGACCACCTTATCGACCAAGACGCTTGACAAGACATTGCAACAGTTGTATTATGAAGCTGACAGTCCGACTGCAGTAGTAGTATAAGAGCAGCTCAGTTATCATTGAAATTTGGGTTTTGACCTTTATTACTATGTATGTATTGGCAGTGAAGGTTGCACTGCCTGTACATAATAAGGAAGGTTTGTTACTATTTATGTACAGGCGGGGAATGACATTTGACCTTTTATCTTTGTTACTATGGTTGTACAGACGGTGCCAGTGGTATGATGACGTCATGGGTGATGACGTCATAGTGATGACGTCATGGGTGATGACGTCATAGTGTCTGCTATGATATGATTTGCACATAATAGGGAAGGCGGCTCCGCACATCAGAATAAGTAAGGCCGTCCTGTACAGAATAAGTAAGGCCGCACCCCCAGGGCAGTCCTCCTGGGTGCCGTGTTGATGACGTAATGGGTGATGACGTCATAGTGATAACGTCATAGTGATGACGTCATAGTGTGTGAATTGATCTGGTTTGTACATAATACGGAAGGCGGCTACGCCCGTACAGAATAAGGAAGGCGTTGACCACCTTATATACTAACCGACACAAGGGTTGCACTGAGTGAGTTGCTTTAAGTAGGGTAAGAGTAGTGTTTTGGATCGTTTGGATTAATTCTAGAAATGATTGTCCCCGGAATAAACCGTATAAACGGCTGAGAGGGGTGTTAGTGCATATTATGCATTGACTCGTAGGTTGAAACGAATAAGCACTGCTAAGATATGTCTATTAATAGCAATGGAATGGCTCATTAGTCAAGACCGGGATTATCTCCCCCTTTGCCCTTGCACTATATGACTTCAACATCGATAGAGATGTACTACGCGTCGAAAAACCTTTGGAATTTGTAATGGGTGGGGTGTTGTGGGGTTGTTGTGGGTGTTGTGGGGTTGTCTTCCCAAGATGCTTTGCAAGTGTGATCGCGCGAGACGTGGCGAGAATTGGCGAGATGTGGGTGCTGTGTTGAGTGGATGTGGCTGTGGTGTGTCATGGAGCCGATTTGTTTTTGGTAGACTCCATCACTAAACCCCACACGCTAAAAATCACTCCATTGCTCCTCTACGGATTGAGCAGACGATCGTGACTTCATCGCCACCCCATCACACCACCTTCATCTTATGACGTCACGGTTCGAACATGTCTCAACACGCTCAAAGACAACCGAGTGCACGCTGCACTCCACGACCCACCACAACCACACCCACTCAACACAGCACCCATATCTCCGCCTTACTTATTCTGTACAGGAGGACGGCCTTACTTATTCTGTATTGTGGAGCCTCCTTCCTTATTATGTACAAACCAGATCTAATCACTCATGACGTCATCACTATGACGTCATCCCCATGACGTCATCACTATGACGTCATCACCTATGACGTCATCACCAATGACGTCATCATACCACTGGCACCGCCTGTACAACCATATTAACAAAGGTCAAAGGTCATTGCACCGCCTGTACATAAATAGTAACAAGCGTTCCTTATTATGTACAGGCGGTCTACCCTGCACCGCCAATACATAAATAGTAACAAAGGTCAAAGGTCAATGATAACTGAGCTGCTCTTGTATTACTACTGGCAACGTTCAGCGGAGCAGTGGGGTTATGGAAAGTGGTCCGTGATCGAGACCTATAACTTACACCGACCAGCTCGACGTCGCTTTCACCGAAACCGTGTGATTGTCGGGGGTATCGACGGCCAATGGCTAGCGGATTTAGTAGACATGCAAAACACAATTATGGCTACCGTTACCTCCTCACCTGTATCGATATCATATCCAAATACACCTGGGTCGTCCCGATTCGGACTACAACAAGGTCTCAGTTGATCGATACCTTTGCGACCATCTTCGACAAGGGCCGTCAACCGCTGTATTTAAAAACAGACGAGGGGACAGAATTCCTGAACAAAGCATTTCAACAGTTTTTACAGAAGAACAACGTGT
>JAUELC010281267.1:562-16250 GCA_031471745.1 Cryptochiton stelleri
CCCATTTCGTACATGTATATTATAGCTTTATAAATTTCATTGTTGTGGTAGATACATGGACTTAATCAAGTAAGAAGTAATGGAAGATTCCTGTGGGCCAAAAAGCAGAGCTTGCGATTCCCAGTCTGGGTATAGCATTATGGACACAATAAGATACACAATACATGATAACTAAATTGTTTGTTTGTTTTATTAGGGTTTTACTCCGTTCTTGACACTATTTCACTAATATGACTGCGTGCCAGCCCAATTGTTAATGGAAACCACCCATAACGTCACTGGTAGCAAACAAGCACAAGCACACACAAAATGCAACACAAATTTAGACACCAATTTACGACACCACTTAGATTGTTTGTTTGTTTGTTTGATTGGTGTTAAACGTCGTACTCAAGGGTATTTCACTTTTGTGACGACGCGGGCCCCGTTACCCCTTGGAGCACCAGAGCATAGGAATATCACACCATCCACCCACAGGATAAATAAATACATGTAAATAAATGTTAAAATTGACGCAACAGTTCATAAGGAAATGAGTAAAATATTAAATGAACGGAAAAAACACTTATCTTGAAGGGGGGTTTTGACTTCCTTAAATTTTACATCTCATACCGTGAAATTCAATTACATTCTCCGAAATGTTTATTTGGCACTTCCCGAAAGGCAGGGACAGGAACAATTTTAAGTGTCACGTTTTTATAGTTCTCATAACCATACTATATAGATTCGATACTTGTGTGACAAAAATATAAATAACATTTGATAAATAGTAGCAAAGAAAGGTTGATATGTAATAAACACGCGTTTGCACGTGTGCACATTGAAATATATATACCGATCTATTAGTCCCAGTTTGCAAATTATAACTCTAAAACTATGAACGCGTCGCACTTTTGATTTCTTGTTGGTACTGCATGCGCTCTACTTAGCGATATAAGCCTACTTGTATTTGGATTTTGTATTTGTATACTGGGTTCGATTCCGGTGGAGATATGTTATTTTTTCTCTCCCTGTATTAATTATAGAATACTATACAAACACGACTGTAAGTACTGCGATTAAGCAATGCAGGAGTCCCCTACCAATGGCTAACATTAAAGTATGGTAACTTTAAGACGGATAGAAGGACTCTTCAGATTTTTTAAAATTCAAAATGCATTACTTTGCAAATAAAATGGACAAAACTGCTTGAAACGCGAAGATGATTTATAATTTGTCATATGAAAGCTGTATACAAAATTTCAGTTCAATCCACTGAATGAAGCGTTATGAAATGGGGGAAATTATTCGGCGTTACAGACGGACGGACAGACAGACGAAGGGGGGAGGCATATACTCCCCTCCACTGGAACGACCGATAGCGGACTACTAACAGGAATCCAGAGTTAGCATGCTGTACTATAAACAACACGTGTATACACATTTGTGGTTACTACGACGCAATTTGAAAGTAATATCCTATAGTTTAGTTCCGTTGTTAAAATACACGGGACATACATGTTGTTATTTGCTGACCTACATTTGGGCGGAAATTTATGTCGTTCGTTTCGGCGAATCAGTTTCGCAATCGCACGAAATTGAAAGTGCAGAATGACGTGCCTGCCTGTCAATGATACGGCCTGGCGCTGTCGGTCTTCCGGGTTAAAAATAACTCAGTAAAAGTGATTCCCCCGAATGTTGCGTTTTGTTTGTTTTTCTCGCGTCACTGAATGTAAACAAAACATAAGGCTAACACATCCGTATCTTATCTAAGCTGATTGTATACGTTTGAACACGAACACTCACTTTACAAACTTCATATTGATTGGTGTTTAACGCCGTACTCAAGGGTATATTACTTATATGACGGCGGTGTACTCCAATAGTAAATAGCCACACTAATACAAACCATAAAATGTTTAGTTTTATGCTCGTTGGAAAATTATTTGTTTCTCCAATGCCAAGTCAAGACAGCATGAGTATGCTCGGAACAGGCTGCCCTTAGCCAGATAGCCCAATTCCACAGAAAAGAGCAGCAAAAACAATTTGTACATTATATTAAAATCTATAATGTTCTAAGCTTTCAAAGAAATTATAGCATCTTTGAGAAACATTGGCATCTGATGGAGATATCATATTGTAGTAATTTCTCTGAAAGGTTATTAGATTTGTTTGTTTGATTGGGGTTTTACGCTGTACTTAAGGTTATTTCACTCATGACGGCGTGGCCAGCCCAATGGGTGAAGGAAACCACCCCCGACAGCAAACAAATGACAAGATACAAGACAATCACAGGACATAACAGGACGTCACAACAGCTTCTTGTTGCCCCTTAGCTCCGAGAGCACCAGGGCAGCACAAAACTCCCTCCAACCGCCCGCTAAAGGTTTTGAGAAGATACACTAAAATAATGTACGGTACCGTACTTAAAATGTTTTTTGCTGCTCTTTCTACATCTATTTTTTTGGCTCCACTAAATCAGTGAAATGCTCCTACGCAAGTAATGCAATTTAAACAACCAAGAGAGCTAACCATATCAAATGTGATTTCAATCAACCAATCAATCCCAAAAATCGGTAACATGACCATTGAAAGAAATCTGCCATATGCCATAAAGTAAAGGAACACGAGTCGTGTTGGTTTAAATTACGATAAAAGAAACATTTTTCTATATACATGTTACAAATAAAGAAGTCTTATAGCAGATTTCGTATCAAATTGATCATTCAAATCAAATAAAAAAAACAATAAAATTAAAACAGAAGTCCATAGATAATATTGTAATTTTTTTTCCAGATTTATTATTTTCTCTTATAAAAATACTTCTTGGATCTTTTAAGGCTTTCTTTGCCCATACATAAATAGTTTATGACCATGATAACACATAAACAAGACACGGATACGTAAAATGAAATTATTATACAAATATGATTGAAACTCGCACATTTTGCCTTTCATTCATGAAAAAGATGAGATAATTTATCAATGAGTTGATAACTTATTTGCATCATAAACTGGTGGCACAACCAAAGATAAAAAATAGACATGGTAATAAATTAAGATGAATTGTGATTGAAAATGAATGAATTAAAAAATGAAGATTCACACTTTTAAACAATGAAAATTTAAATTATAATTTAAATGACATCTTTCACACTCAAACAAGAAAATGACTTGTACACACCCGCAAACATACACACTTGCCATCCTTAAGTTACTGTCACTCTGCACACACTGTATATACACTCTGAAAGAGTCAAAACTTGACAACCTTTTTTCTTTAAAATTGAATTGGTCAATAGCTTGCATTGCTTTTTGCTTGGAAATTAAAATCAAACGACATCCTTGAATATAATACAGATCATGTTCATGTCCATATCAATCAGTATGCCATTTACGTTATGTGGAATTTGAGTAATGTCATTTGGCACTTTGCATAGTTTTCAGTTCTTCCACGAATCTAACTCGACCGTTTTAGTCAGAGGTCCCTTTGGAGATCACGTCAGATCTATTTAGTAATTTCTCCGAACATCAGAACTTGGCAGTAGATTGAGCTAGGAGGTCCTGACCTCAGAAAGGGGCGTCATCCCGACACTGGGGCGAACACAAGGAGCGGGGGTTTGAATCCCGCTTACGCCAGTCTATTAGCCAGGAGTTGGTCTATCACAGTTGGGGCTTGTCTAGAATTCACTAGAATATGCTTCTGGATCATATACTCTCCGTGGAACTAACTTCGGATGCTAAATCCACACCACCTTGATCCACCGAGCTCCGTCTTATATGAGTTTTGCCGATCTGCATCCAAGGATGTTCCATGATCTCCTCCAATGTAGGACGATCTGATGGACGAATTGATAGGCATTTTCGGACGAGATCTTTCACTTCTGTAAAACACAAGGTGAAAAATCGACATAAGAATACTTTCATTTCGGTTAATTCTTTCCTAACATTTTCATTCACAAGGTACAAAAAACTTGTTCACATTTTTTGTCGTTATTTAAATTTATCTTACAATGGCTATAGCTGTTTTAAGTTTTCCTTTGTAGCTGTTTTGAGTTTTCTGTCCATTGTAAGATAATTTTAAAAAAAGTAAAAAAAAACATAGCTACTGTTAAATTATCTATATATAGTAAATAGGATTAATTCTTTTTTTTGTTTCAGTAGAATGTTTTGGAAAGGATGCCTACCTGCTGAGCGTCTGGTTCTGAAGCTGAAGGAGACTTCGGCTTTGACAATCTGATCATCTTGTTCGAATGGAATATCTCCGTAAACCATATCAAAGAGTAGAATTCCAAGAGACCAAACAGCCGCAGATCTGCCATGGTAACGATGAAACTTAATCCATTCTGGTGGAGAGTAAACACGAGTACCTGGAAATACATCAAATTAAAGAAAATTTTTATTTCTAGTTAAATATTTTAATACTAAAATAAGATATTAAGGGGATGGGTGTTGGCCATTGGGAATTAGCTACTGCTCTGAGGAGTTTTAAAACAGGCCTTTCAAGTTTGTTTTTTTTTTTTTAACATGTTACAAGTTGTCAAAAATTCATTAAAAAGGTGCCGCAAAAACGACAGCAATAGAGGAATACTACACAATAGTAAACCAGCGGAATGTGATTTCACACTGTGTCGCATTTGTATGTGCGTGTTTTGAGTTTTTTTTAATTATATAAATGTGTTTTAAAAATGTTTTCAAGATGCCTTTCCAGTTAGGTGGCTTTGGCCTACTTAGCCTTACAAAAACAATGATTAAAAAAAAAGACAATCTTACACTGATAAAATAGCTAAATTAGGGTCAGACAAAAAATGGGCCCTATATTTAGACTTGCTCCATATTAAACTAAAGCACACCAAATTAACAGCCACAATCTACGTAGATACATAAAAATTATATCTAACAAAAAATGCCACAAGACCTTAACTACGTTAAATATTTATAGCAGGAGCTCGAGCTTGTCCCTTATCCTATATTAAGATAGACAACTGTTTACATTACATTCCTAAAGTATGGCTGTATAACTAACCAAAGGGAAGAGCCCAGGGCAATTTACTTGCACTTATTCACCGCTAACATGCCAAGGAAGGCTTTAGTCAGTGTGTGGGGTAACCTTACTTTCCCACTCCCCATTACCCCTAGAGACGACCAGGCCACTCCCTTAGCAACAGATAACAACATAAGCCCCACACTATTTTCCCAGGCCAGCCGGACCCATTGATGTGTTATTGACAACACAATAAAATCCCCACTCAGTGCCTTTAATCCTCAAGTGGGGTGTGACTACGTTTTTTAGTTTGTTTACTTGGACTGGTTGACTAAAACTCAAAACATTGCCCATAAAGGCCCCATTGCTGATTTTCTTTATATATTTTAATTTAACTGGAATAAAATTAATCATAAAAAATTGTTCCTTTTATATCAGAAAGTTGTTTTGGGTTTTTTTTGTGTGCAAAAGTTGTTACTTGTGTTTTACTTTTAATAACAAAAACATTTCTATTTTTCAAAATTTTACACACAAATTTGAACCTTTCTACAGTTTACAAACCAATTTTTTTTCTACACAAAACAAAATACTCACCATCAAAATCCAAATAAACTGTATCTTTTAAAAATGCACCAGAGCCAAAGTCAATGAGTTTAAGCTGACCAGTCTTCATGTCAACAAGAATGTTTTCATCTTTAATATCACGATGCACAACGCCAGCACGATGAATTTCCATGGTGGCATTAACGACTTGTCGGAAAAAGTCTCTGCTTACATCTTCACTTAAAGATCCCTTGTCGGTAATGTAATCAAACAAATCTTTCACACTTTCTGGTTTTTCCATAACAATAATAAAACTGTCTGGCTTCTCATAAAAATCCAACATTTTAATAACACCATCCGCTTGTGAAACCTTCTTCAGTAAACAGACTTCTAATGGTACAGATTGTCCATTTATCTGTTAAGAAAAATAGTTGCCTATAAGTAAAATTCATACAACAAAGTTCTCATTTTTAGGCATTTAATATTACCAAAATTCTATTTAAAACCAGTCCTTAAAAACAACAAAACATAAAAAATGTAAATTTCCAATACATTTTGCTCGATTTCTAGGTTAAGAGCCTGTTTATAGAAAAAATATTGACGTTTTAAGATTTTCAAGGATAGTCGATTTAAGTTAAACCACCTACGTCAAAAACACCCACAACAGTATTTATTCAGGCTTTATAAAATTATCACCACACCAATCGTCGAAATATCGATTTTTGCTATCGTGGGTTTTCATTCAACGTCACAGCTGGGGAGAGCCACCCACCCTGTGTTTATAGTACTACAAACCCTAGCTTACCGACAGCTGTGTTGAGTAAACAAATACTGAATTTTGACAATATTCCGGTAGAAATATTTGCTTTTTATTAAATTACCTCGAAAATATTGTAGCTTAATTGTATATTTATCAATGTTCAGTTTAGCCGTTGTGGATTGCTTTTGAGATGAATTTGATTTAAAATAAAATGAAGAAAAAAAATTAATTCTTTGCTCAAAGCGATCGAAAGTGGAGCATGGAAAAGAAAAAATTGACACAAGGTCTGGAAAATGTCTACAAATCGAGAATTCCGAGATTTGCATTACAGCCGGCCTCACTTGGCACGATGCCAAATCCATTTAGAGAACATATCGTTATATAACAAGGAGAGAAAAATCAACATACCTGGCCCCATTCGGTAACTTTCTGCTTGGAAATGTGTTTCACTGCAACCTGAAAGAATAAAACAAAGACACATAAGAAATACTGTTAAGAAAGTGCTCGAGAAAAATCGAAAATTCGAAGCAAACACGGGACGCACGAGAAAGGAGTGGGCGTAGTAGAAAATGTCGACTTACCGGCATTGCATCTCTGCGTCTTGTTCCCGAATAAACTGTCCCAAAACCGCCACTCCCCAACACTGGACCAACTGAATATGTCTTGTCAAAAGACTCTTTCTCCTTTACTGCAAGATAAAAACAAAATTTCAATGAAACAAGTGAATAAAGCAAGTTGGCTGGCTCGAACATGAAAACGTGGTAGAGTTGTAAAAAGTGCACACAATATTTTCTATAGTAAACCTACCATGGCGCTCTTTATCGTTGTGTAGTCCCATGTTACATGTAAACACGTTAAAACCAATTTTCCTAGCAAGCATCTTGAGAGGTATATCCAATGCTTGCTAAATACTATAAAATGCGAGTAACAGTAGAGTTCCAGAGAGACTATGTACGTCCTTACTGGTGACTCGCTATGTTTTAGTCTGACTCGTTCAAAACAGACGGCTTGTATATGAACGTTTGAACCAGCATTGTTGAAGGAAACGAGGACAAGATTCATACGCCGTCTGGAGCGAGAAATTACTGGCACGATGCCAATAATAAAATAAAATATATGCGTTGTCAAAATTTTAAGTTCATACTACTTAAACTTTAATAAATCTAAATTCTTAATTTAAATAATATTTGCATGTGCGTATTTGCAATTTAAACTATATAGACTTGGGACTACTTTAGAGTGCGTAGACTGCAGAACGATAGGTCATCCAAGTAGAGCTTGGCACAGAGCCAACTTTTCTAGCTGGTTCACGTGAACTGAACATTCACAGCATTCCTTTTAGCTGTCAACCAATCACAATGAAGTTTACGTCCTAGTTTTGACGTCACAGCCAATCGTCTTTTTCTTCTTTCCCTCCATTCGGTTCTGGGGAAAGCTCATTGCTACATTGTTCGTCAGGCGGAAAAAGCGGGAAATGATAGAAAATGCAGTGGGAGACCTAAACAGAAAATTTTGGGGCTTTCTCCGATTTCTTTACACAAATCATGCAATGTACAATGGGATCAGGCATTACCTGGTGAGAATATTCTACGAACTTTCCCAAAAATCCTAGAATTCTGCATGCATGCTAAGTTATCAATATCGATTTTGCAGCCACGCCTGCGCACAAATTTTACTACAACTGCCTTCTGTTTTACTACGCCCCCTCGTCTTTGGAAATAAAACTCTTGTTTCTGTATTCTTACAAAATTTAGCACGCATTTTGTTACCTCTGTCTAGCATATGGTTTATTATATTTTGCTGAGTTGAATTTTACTGTTTAAAAGTTTATATTCGTTTGCATTTCTGGTCTTTTTTTATCTTAAAAGTATTTTAATCGCACTCAATGACATTCCAATGTTCCACAAATGTGAAACAAAGTATAAGATTTTAAATATTTTCTGAAGTGAAAAAAATGTTCTCAGTAACCCAGGTGGAATGCAAGGTTCACTATCTTGGAATTCAAACTTTATGAAATTTTTAACTTCTAAAAATGTTTTGTTTTATTATTTGTTTGTTTTTTTTTTTTGCTTTTTTTTACACTCTGTATGCTCTTGCATTTGCCAGAAAATAAGCCTACAACAATATGTAAATAATAAATTAAAATAAGTATTGGTATAAATTTTTAAGAATTTATGAAAGCCTATAATTCGTAAGGCAAATTTATTAGTTATCATGCTACTATTTGTGATTAGTTACAGTTATTTGTTTACAGTAATATAAAAGGTTTGGGTCAGTTGTATATACATGTTGGAAGTAATGAATGCCACTGAAACCGGACTGGGGGCTTTTAGTAAATACAGCGTGTCACCATGCAGCTAGACTTGTCCTGCTTCCGTGTTGTGTTTAGACAACAAAGACTAAGTAAAAATGTCATGTCGTGATCAAACAATGTCACAATGATATTAAATCCCAAATCGGATTTAAAATAGGATATTACAAGTGTATTTATAAGTGTCCACTAAGAACGTGTTGCTGTGTTTTTAAACCCAGACATAAATACGCGCATGCCTATACAATCATTCCAATAAAGCTAAATAGCTTTATGCACAAATTAATCTGCAAACAGAATTCAAACTATGTCGAACTTGAAATGCAGCCACGCGTTTGAAAAAAATATTTTTTTTTATCTCAGTGAATTTTTGTTTGATGTTTAATATTTGGCATGCATTACATTACGTGCTCTCTGTTAACGTTGTTTGTTTATATCAATACAAGATTTATTAATTTCTACAGTCTTTTGCACATAAATTGATCGGATTAATTAACTTGGAATGCGAGAATTAACTTTGATATACTATAGTACTAGAGCCGCTGCAAACTAAAGTAATAAATAAAATGGCATTATTACATAACTAAAAAAATGTTAAGTAGATTATGACACTAAAAACCAGGTATGTATTGTGTAAATACATATAATCGCTACGCCAAAACAAGCTCTGCTTTCTGTATTTTTTTGGCACTGACCTAACTAAAAACAAACTCCAAGGAATTCCAAGTTGGCCTGATCAGTATGATTACAAACTTGTTATGTATCCACGGATTATACTGCTTGGAATGTCTATTATTCAGTTGACATGCCGAAAAACGTAGTAAATATGCGCGGTAACCATTACCCCCTCCCCCCAAATACCCCCCTCTTGCCAACCCCTAAACTGGCCCGTTCGCATATATATAGACTATACGCTATAAAGACTATCGAAAGTAGAATTAAGGTTGTGTTTAATTTACCCATAGCCATCATGTTTGAAAAGCTGCATGTGTTGTTTTTATTACTATGTCGAGCGATATAAAATGACAAATACAGCGTATGTTTTTCTTATTAAACATAGCCACAAGTTTTATGGGGTTGTTTATTTCTGTATGCAGACCTATATTATAATAAAATGGGCCGTGACTTTATTGATGATGTTAGTCAGTTGTTGACATAACACAATTTTATTTTGCCTTTTTATTTTTGTTTCGTATTTAGGGTCCAAACGACACGGAAAAGTTATTCGATACGAACTCATTTCTTCCTCAGACTTGTCAAACAAAACCAAAAGTAAAAACGACGAGGCGTAGTATTACAGCCTATAGATATAAAACAGTTTGTAATTTTCCCATATGAATAAAATCATAAAATATAACATAGCTAACCGACGTTCCTTTCCCACGATACAAAAAAATCTGAATAAATCTAACGGTAATAGAAGTTTTCTGCGTAGTAAGCCAGCGTACTATAATTGTATTCGGATTTCTCACACGCACACGGTTGAGCGGCTAAAAATAGAATGTAAACAAACCGAACCATGCGTCAGAGTCCGTCATGTGCATATGCGCCTTTCTCTTCTGACTAGCCTGAGCGATCAACATGCTCAGATTGTCTGAGAACGCTGAAAAGCTGTGAATCTTGTCTAATTACAAAACAGTAAAGATAACAAGCCCCCTGGCAACCGTTGTCATAACACAGTAAAAGTGTGAAACAAATAACTTAAGGGTTTTGAGTACCTTTTTTTCACCAGTACCGTTGGTCGGCTTAGTTACACGCAATGTCCTTTGAATTGCCTATTCATTGCAAATATACACCTTTCGCTTGGGACGATTTCACTGGCGTGTCACATTTGAGCAATGTTTCATTTTACGTTTTTCAAATCAAAATAACAAAATTTTGAGTCAGCTTGTAGTTAACTTCATTAACAAGTTATAACACAATTTATATGTATTAGCCTATACGGTCCCGGGTGAGAATCCCGGTGGAGGCAAAGCAAATTTTTCTCTCTGTATTTATTTAAATATATATATACCGGTATTAATATTTTTTTCTGTCTCTACATTTATTAAATATATAGGCCTATGTCATCTTTAGAAATATGACTTTTATAATTTCTTTTTTATTTGACTTTATAAAACAGCTCATTGAATTTTACGATTCAGAATAAAAGTAATTTAAACCTTATTTTCTAAATCAAACTGCGCATATTGTTAATTCATTTTACATGCCCACCACCTACTCAAATGCGTGGCTTTTCTTTTCCTGTTTAATGGCATTTTTTATAGCCTACTTTTTAAACTGTTGTTACATAATAAAACGCGAGTCTTCGGTCTGTTGATTACGACGTTGTGTATCTATTTGGACATGTTTTTTTAACGTGTAGTTTGAAATTACCCCATGCACTCTCTATACGGTCTGTAGATACAATATAATACTTGTTTGTGCCTACGCCCATCAGCGAATATAACACCGGTATAGGCCTATCAAATTTTGTCTACAGTGTATTGCGCAAAACGATTGCTATAAACAAGCTGTCTTGAGTCAACGCGTACACATGTAATATAAAACGTAATATGGATTGACACATATCTAAAAAACATTTACAAATTTTTGGTAATAAACAACGTAAGACCTATATAGATTAAAACATCCTGTTTATTAGGATTGCGACGTAATACGGACATGCACAATTTATTTCTGAAATTCAAAATGTTAATTAAACTGTACCTAATTAACGAAATGGTTAATCATTTTTCCTATGTGGTAGTCTACATCATTCTGCTTATATCCAGCCTATGTATAAATACGTCCAACTGTGGTATAAATAAGTCCATATATGTTGACAGCTTAAATTGCCATTTTGTGAGATTGACATATAGGCATACATTTGAAATATAGGCCTACATGATGATTTTTTCAATGTTTTAAACTTTCTCAATATGATTTTTCCTTTCACACTAACATATTAAGGACATGCCTTATAAAAACGCCAATGTTTATTTTGGATGAAAGAATAACCATGAGTCGGTGAGTAACGATGATTAAGCAGAACATGACGCAGTATTTGCCAAGAAGTCGACACGAGTTAATGCCCCTGAAATCACATTATCCGTATATCTGACCATTTGAGTCAGTCAGTCCGTGCAAAAACGCTTTTCCAATTAAGCTTTTTTCTCTCTCTCTCTCAATATAAGTGACCTTTATTTATGAAACGAGATGTTGTGTTTACAAGATAAAGGATATCTGACTAAGCGTTACCTCAGCCGACTTAAAGCAAAATGTGTAGGCCAACAGTACAGCCTTTACGATTTATAATTACTTTTTTGTCTATAATTAAATATAATATATATTATGTTATTTGGATAGTTTTATTGCTTTTTTCATTGAACATATATTTCTTATGGGTATTTTATTCAGTTATCACAAGATTTATTGTCATTCTTCGACCATATTACATCCAAAAGTTTCTAGTATTGACGGGGAAGTAACTCTCAATGCCCAATAACACAACACATGAAGTTACTCCCCTTGTTTACAACATTTTCATTTTCTTATTTACAAATTCATTATTTATACACAGATATACATGTTATTGAATATTGTTTGGATGTAATAACTTAAATTAAAGAAACGTCTTTGTCGCGAATTTCCATCTCACCTCAAAATCTCACTGTGTTATATCGAATTAGCTATTCGTTGGAACATAAGTGAATACATATTTTAAAAAGTTAGTTAAACGCAGAATTTTTCGATAAACAACATCTGTATGCACTGTCATGAAGAATCGCCATTTTATTATTGATTTCGTACTTTTTTGTTAAAGTTCTGTTTGTGTTATAACGTTTATAACCATCGCATTCATTTTCAAAATTTTTAACATCCTGTTACATCAAACCGCTGGACACTAATTAGAGAAAGTTATACACAAAAATAGTTCGATTATGCCGCTCGAGTTTTTTTTGTTTTAATGTCGAATGTAATGACGTTGTTTAATATGACGTCACGGCGTATGTTCATTAGCTTCTAGAAGCCGATAGCGTCGCAGTGTTCACAATGTCATTATTGGCATGTGCCCTCGTGAGAGAATTACGCTACATCTGTACGTTCACGTGCATTATGACAAGCAATACAAACACAGGGAAATATGTGCATTGTCCAATGAAGGCTATAATTCTGCCATTTTTGTTTTTATTTGACCACAGTCCACGGTCGTTGTCCTATATAATTTATTTCCAAAAATTAATCACACTTGCACAGGGATGTCGATTAATTAAAATCCGATTAATCTCGATCTATAGATAAAGACTCAAAAGTTTTTCAATGGATCTTATCAACCATTTGTTATGGGTAACATATAGGCCTACTATTTATACATATAGAGAGAAGGTAATAGGCTATTTACGAGGCGAGGGTTCAGGGTCCACATAGGCCCCGGAAGCTCTGGAAGTGAGGAAGCGCGCAGAAGTGATCTCAGCTATTTTTGCTAATGACATTTAGACACAGTAGCATAATAAGAATGGTTTTTAATTTGTGTGACTTCTACCTTCTTTTTTTATTTTACAAAAAGTACGAAGGCGTTATAACCAGCTTAAGTATAGCGGGTTCACAGCACCTGCCCATTAGGCGAGGGTCCGGGGGCCGCCTAAGCCACGGGAGTGAGGAAGCGCGGATAAGCTGTCAGGTCGACAACTCGAGATTGTAACTGGAATCTCGAGTGGCGGCAATGAGCTTCCATAGTCAGACCAGTTACGCACGCATTTATAGGGTAGCCTACACATCTTTTCTGAATTCCCACAGGCCACAGCGGTATGGACAGCCTTGTAAATGAGTAAGCCTCAAGACCTCGATTTTATTCAGAAATGTTCGGAAAAGTTTTAAAATTCGCCCAATATGCCATTATACAAGTAAGGTACAACAGCTATACAATTTTATAAATGCAGAGAGAAAAAATTGCTTGCGTTCACCAGGATTCGAACCCGTAGTCTGGTCCCCGTCTCCCACAATGCTCCGATAAAGACATTTTAAATTTATATATTTTAATTGTGTTCAATTCAACAAATACAGAAAATAAATCAATAGGCTACATGTTAACAAAAAGTAATTGGGTTGGCAAAAATAAAGTATTAGGCCTAATGACTTGTTCTATCCAAAACAAGCAAAAGGCATCCAACAACAAAAAATTACAAAAACACTATCTTAATAACTAAACAAAAAAATCATTCAGGAAAAAACGAATAGGCCAATAGGTAGGCTACACTTAATATACCTGATCATCATGATACACACTGAAACATAACAGATATGCATTGTACTTGATAACATATAGGCCTACATGGCCATACATGGATGATGGGTGACAAGTGACTAAAGAACTGTCTCTCTGGAATATTGATACCAAAGATTCCTGGCCCAATTTGTCAGGGAAAGACTTTCTGAAAAGAAGTGCATGATGGGAGCTGGGGACCGGCCGGACTATCGAACCCTGCTCTCTCTCTGTATCATTCTTGTTCCAAAATCGCCTATCGTCTCCGGTAACTTCCGTCACCGTCGATTATCGGCTTTTGTGTATTGAATGGCCATTTGACAGGCCATTTGCGTCATATTTGGCGCTAGACTTAAAACTTGCATCTCATGGAGATAGACGTATCCTATATGACATCAGGTACATACCACACCAATAAAAATGAGCATGGAGCCGGGGACAGCATAGAAAATAGGAAAACTAAATAGATCTCTTTATCATATCATTATGTCGAATTAACCAATTGCAACTGGAGAATCAAGTCACGTGTTTAGTTGAAATGACGTCTTAGAAGGTGGACTGATCTGGTCTGGTCTAGGGTCGGCGGCCTCGCTTTCGAGTTCACTAACTTATTCAAAATGCATAGTCATTACATACAAGGTCAATAACTGTAGTAAATCAGTTTGACCGTTTTATACAAATGTCTCCATATTATATATAATCATGCACTGCACGTCATGTAATTGATGAAGCATAACACTTTTGAAAACCGTCAACTGGGGAGAAATTGGCCGCCAGGGTGAAGTTTGCTGATTTGGAGAAGAAAAAAAACCTTCACTTTTATCTTCAATTTATGGACACTTGTATCTAGTTTAGAGTTTACTTTTGATAGTTGTGTTTCAAAACAGACAAATAAAATTTGTCCAGCTTATCTGAGGTGTTCAGTATTGTTCTAACACTTGCATAGAGAGGGCTGGCCAACTACAACCCATGTACATTTCGGAAGAAGTTGGCCATGACAATTTTCTTTCTAAAAGTTAAAATAGGCAAAGATTTTTAAGCTGTGATATCCCCATTAGGTTGTTTTTTTTACATATGTCTTATTTTTACTATCAAAAGCAATCTCTACTAATCAGGCTGAGAAAGTATATTTAAAAACATGTCAAAATTGGCCGATTTCACCCCACTTGAGGAAACTTAAGGAGAAGAAATCAGAAAAACACAATCATATTCAAATTAAAGACCCTATTAAGTTGTTCATAAAACTTCTTTTCAATTTGTTGTGCGATTCTCTGCTATCGACTGAACTCCACTTAAATGGAGATACTCTAATAAAATGTATGGTAGAAAAGTATGCCATGTTTGGTTAAGTGATGTCACTGAATATCATAAAAGTAAATGTATATCAAAATGTCATGTGACAGTTGTATCTGACTTTATCCCGTACTTTTGTACTATTTCTGTTTTGCCAGCTTTGTATTTGGATTCATTTAAACAAAACTAAATAAAATATGGCATAAAAAGCCACCATACATTTTACTTACAGCACTTTAAAGTGGCATTCAGTGGTATAGTTAAAATCACATCAACAAACAAAATAATAGCGGTTTTGTGAACAACTTGATAAGGTCTATAGTTTGAATAGGACTTTTTTTTTCTTCCTCTTTAAAATAGCACGATGTCGATCAGTAAACTCCTAAGTCAGGAAATGTATAAGCTGCGGACCCGTCGCTTATTTACAACTTCGTATGTAACCATACGAAGTTGTAAATTAGCTACGGGTCCGCAGCTAGAAATGTATAAATATTTTTATCAATGTATAGGGAGAAAATTGCTTGCCTCCCCCGGGATACGAACCTGGGTCGTCTTAGTTACAAGACTAACACT
>JAUELC010281279.1:0-10012 GCA_031471745.1 Cryptochiton stelleri
GCGCTTATTACCTCATTGTTTGTTTTATTGGGTTTTTACGCCGTAGACAAGGTAATTTCACTCACATGACGGCGTGCCAGCCCAATGGGTGAAGGAAACCACCGTCGGCGCCACTGACAACAAACAATGACACGATAAAAAGACATTAACAGGACATAATACATGGTGCAATAAGAAAGTTTGCAAATTTACAGTGCTAGACGCCACAAGCAGATCGGCTTCATGTTGCCCCTTAGGTCTGAGAGCACCAGGGCACCAGTAAGCTCCCTCCAACCACCCGTTATTATCTCATTGTTATGAGTTAACTAATTTTCTGGATTGCAAATATGGAAGCGAATATAATTCGTTCGAATTAAAAGTCTCTTGTCTATTTAACCTGGTGTTCAAAAGATTAACTTTTTTTAAACACGTTTGATGGAAGCTGTTGATGCTAATTCAATGTTAAATTTGACAAATTTACAAACATCGTGTTTAGAAGTTCGGAAGTACTTTCTGACGATTCGGTAAGAGATTAGATCGTTTGGTTGATGTACTTGGAATAAAGCCATGAGTTCTACATCGCCAGGATTTCCGATGGTTTGGTCGAGAAGTCTCGTGAGGGGATGTACTCGCCGATTCAGGTCATGCTGACCAGAAGAACGGGTGTATATACTATAGAGGCTGGCATAGTACCATCAAAAATAATGCCAGCAACAAAAAGAGACAAAAAACAGTTTTCTTTTTAATATCCATTTACAATACATAATAAATTGAGACATTTACCAAAAATCATCAAAATAATGATACAAATTTTAATCACCTCAATCATAAAAAAAATGGCATTTAAAACATGGCGATTGGTATACAAACGTTGATTTTATTTTGTGTCCTTTGTAATACGACTGAATTTGGGAGCACCATAATGTATTTATAAAAAAATAATGTACAAATATATTTAGTTCGCCAAAAAATATATTGGGCAACCATATAACAGAGCTGAATGTATAATCCGTGTATAATACTATTATGTTGATGATTATAGCATTAAAGTAATGGTATTTTTTTTAATAATATATGTTTTCCTTTTTCAAGACAAGTATTATGGCAAAATCTAATATATATATATATAGACAATTATATTTTAAATATAAAAACCATCTAACATAGCTGAATGCATAATCCGTGTATAATAGTATTATGTTTGTGATTATAGCATTAAAGTAATGGTATATTTTTATCCAATGTTTTCCTTTTTAAGGACACAAGTATTATGGCAAAGGTAGGAGTTTTTTTTCTATCAAAGTTGTTTGTTGACGCAAATAAGGCTACAAGTGGTAAGGCGTTTATATATCATAATATAAATGTATGAATCACATTGGAACAGGTAAAACTACATCTATTAATAAAGGTGTTCAATTTAAGCTGAATGCATCACAGGAGGAAATGCTAGAATCTTGTTGAAACTTCGGAGAAAAAGAAATTGTCTCCTCCTGACTTGTCCGGTGTATCATCGTTTTCGTTCATTATAAAAGGCGGATTGTTAAACCCACTAGGAGTAGGCGAAGGTTCCGCATCATTGGTCGGTGGCGTTACAGCTGAAACAGGTGACACGAAATCCGAATCAAGGTGACCCGATGGTTCCCAGTCGTCTGGAGGTCTGTTCAAAGGGTCACTGATCAGCTTTACAGGTTCTGGTGGATTTTCTTCAGACAATACCTTCGACTCTGAATCGTTATCACTAGAATTGTCTAAATTATCACCGTTATTGTTCGACTCGTTATCGCTAGAATTGTCTGAATCAGCATCGTTATTGTCCGCCAGGGGCTGTTTTATTATCTCAACCACATCATCTTCGTTAATAGCCACAGCTGTGTCAGAGAAGGACACTTTATTGTAATCAGGTTTAGGTTCTGGTATGCCAGGTTGATTTTCCACTGACGGGGCTGAATTTGTTTCGTAGTCTGGATTAGGTTGAATCAGTATACCAGGTACATTGTCAGGTGGTATTTCTGAAGTAGGCGGAATGGTCACGTCTGGAGACATATCGTAGTCCTCTATTGGGTCATAATTATCTATATGAAGATTATCTGTATTGCGCCGAGGAGGATTCAGTGCTGGTGTTGCAGTCACAGGAGGCTCTTCTATTGGGTCACCTAATAAATGCTCTCCCGGAATGGATGGTGCTGGAGGAACTTCAAGTTTATCTAGATTACGCTCCAAGAAGGGAATCTCGTCCGTGGCCGATCCCTTTGAAGGGTCTACTATTTCATTATTTAGCCCAGTCTGCGACTTTGGCGTTTCATCTGAAAGATCATTAGCTTGTTCGCAATTTGGAGGATACAGAGGAATTTCTGTTGGTACATCTTGTGCGCTATTCTGATTTGTGGCTTCAATATGATTTTTGTCATCCAATGGAGACCTTCGATTTTCTTCATGGCCCATAGTCGTCTTATCATTACCTTCAGTATCTTCTACATTTCCACCATCTTTAGGTGCAACGTTCGCATTTGGCAAGATATCAACATTATTATTCGAACTTTCAGCATTTTTATCCAGAATGATATTTTCGTACACAGAATAATCATTCTGCAAGTCTCTGGTTTCAATCTCTGGCCTCTCTGTTTGTTCTTTTAAGTCCATAGAGGAATAATCCTCCTCAAAATTCAACATGTTAGGATAGGTGTAATATTTTTTCAGTTCTGTTATTTCTGAAATGTTGGCGGCATCGTTTGCCCCAGCGAACACTGGATTCCACACTGTAAGAGGATTGCCAGCGCCATCAACCTCATTACCGACTGGACTTTCTATCACTAAGTTTCCATTAGCAACGCCTGGTTCTAAATCGCCATTTTCGATGTCAATAGAGTCCAGTGATTCATCTTTATCATAATCCGAGGTCTCAACCATAATATCGAGTTTGAGTTCCTGAGACTCGTAGATTGTGGGCCGTCGGCTGATATTGCTCGCCAGACTCTTATATAGCCTCAGTCTGAAAGTAAAATGCAGTGAGAACGTTAGCTTCAATCTTTAGCAACCTGTGTTCAGAATGGAACTATTTCTTCAAAGGACCACGCATGTGTCCGAACAAGCACCGATGGTCTCCAAAACTTTTCGAATTGCCAGATTAATATAGCGGAGTAAAGATACTACTCCAATAAAATATACACATGGATGGATGCTTTTATTGGAGTCGTAACTTTACTCTACTTTGTGAAACTCATCAATGAGAATAATTCTATTCAGATCAATATAGGCATATTTGTGTTATATGTAGATTCAATATTCGTTCAGGGAAATAAGTATTTAAAAATGAAATTGAGCCAAGGTAAGTGGAATGGGAGAATTAAACATTCAGCTCCTGTTGACTTTTTACAGCGTCTGTCAGTGTTAATTGTTCGCATTCATATCGCTTGATTCAATTTCAATTTATCTTAATTGACGATGGCTAGTTTACCGAATTGTCATTATTTTTGGGATTACTTTCTCTTAGCTAGAACAGACAACATTAAAGAAAAAATTGCAGGATGAGACCCGATATTAGTTTAATTTTATATTTACTGTTTTTTCATTCGACAGAAGACCACGAATAGGATTAGAATAACTATGACAAGGACTCCACCGATGGCAATCAGGGCGATATCTGATGGGCTGAGTCCGGGTTTATCCATATTGGTAGTGTTCGGATCAGGTTTTCTGCTATAGGCGTCAAACAATGCCTGAATGTCCTGGTGTTTCTCTGTAGTTAATCTGCAACGAAGAGAAATACATATATTATTCTGTTAGCCAAATAGGAGATTCCACGGATAATTGTTCAGTATTTATGAAAAGAACACAAAAAGGTCTACTAGTAAGGAACTTTAAGATTTCACGGATAACAGTTCAGTATTTCGGAGAAGAACACAACATTATCTGCCAATAATGAACTTTATATACACACACTTGCTTAAGTGATGTTTATTCTATTATAATTGCAAGTTGGCAACCTTGTATTACCGGTACATTTTTCATGGCACTACGATTCGAACTAGTCTCGCCCGGCTATATCAGAGCCAATGTACTATTGAGGAATCCTGAATCTCTCCAATGAAGATATTTATAATGTCTGCATGTCCTAAACAGACCCTGTGATATAGGCCTACATATATTAGGTTTTTGGGTCAAATAAGTTCTACCAAGTACCATGCACTATTGATATTCTCAGTAAAATCAGCTCATATTTTGGTTTTCCCAAATAAACTAGAAACGATTCATACCTCTTCAGTGTTGTTCTTGAAACCTGTGTACCGTTGTCATATTTCGCTGATAGCTTTATGCGGGAACTGGAAAAAAAGAAATAAAACCAATAACAAAGTTACCAATTACGCACATCTAAACAAAATAATGGCAATAGACTCTAATATAAATCTCAGCACTTATATTGCAAATACGAATGACGATTGAATGGCATTATAGATACATTTAAAGTTGGTCAACAATAATAAGATCACAACCATAAATGTTAGGCATGGGGGCTGACTTATGATGGCGCAGTTTACGTTGACAAAGGGCTATGGTACAATGGCACGGTGGCGATACTCTATGGCACGATGACACATCTAAACCCTGGCTCTAAGTTATATGAAGCAATATGCATGTCAAAGCGGAAAATGATGATACGATGGTGATGGGATTATACCATACTGCCATCGATCGTAACATCGCCATGATGGCATCGTATCGCTCGTACTGTCATAACCATACCTTCGCCATTGTCTCATGTCGTGACAATGTATCGTGACAATGTATCATGGCCATCGTCTAACGGTATATAGTCAATTCATCCCATAGAAAACGAAAAAGGCATCAGCAGGAGTCAGCCACGATAATTGTTCGACACTATATATTTCTACAACATTTCTTATAAAAAAAACAACGAAAAACTGACATTGACGCTGCGATTGTATTATTATTACTTACCGTGACAGGTCCACACCACCTGTATTATCTGGTCTTATTTCACCAAGAGACAAATCAACACCAACAATAGAACTCATGTTCCTAAAAAAACAAAACAATATTACAAAAACGAATTTAAGAGAGAAACGGGTAGTTAAATCACACATATAAACGATTTAATAACACGTAAAAAGATTATTGTACACGGGCAATAGAGTTAAAAAGAATGGACCTAGTTAATTTACATATAATTCATATTAAAGAGGATCATGTATATACGGAAATATTCTGGAAGTTTCTCGAAGTGAAATAAATCGACATACATTTAACATAATAGTGAGAGAAGTGATCCTACTTTTGTAATTCCGCTTTGTCCCTTTCGAGAAGATTAGCAGCTACATTGGCGCAAAGGTACCAGGTAACGTCATCACCATACTGTATTATCTGGAAAGAACATGATTGTATTAAGAGGGTACTCATTAGAACACGTTACACCATGTAATTTATTGAAGCTTATTTCAGATCTGTAGCAAATGAACAATCACCAGGCGAGCCGCAACCTAGTCCAGTAAACTGGACCTGATTATACGAAATCAGGTCCAGTAATAAGGCATTGCGAATTAGTCTGGCGAAGACGTAGGCCTACTCCAAAACTGTAAAAGTAAGCCCATGGAAATAGAGATTTTTAAACAACTATAGTATATAAAACCATGCAGTTATGAATCTTATAGTGGGGGCTGTCATCGCATTTTTACACAGCATTTTTTCACGCCAGCAGACGAAATCTCCATCACTACTGACGCCACCATGTTTGCTTCTGTGGAAGTTCAAGTTTCGCGCATGCGTTTCACGCCTGAAGGTAACATGGTGTCAGTTGAAATTTCGTCTGTGGGCGTGGAAAGGTCGACATAATCTCGATTGAATGAAGAGTGAATTCCGCATTATATGATTCGGGCCTCCATGGTAAACCAGTTGTTTAAAAATCTAGATTTTATTGGGGGTAAGCCTTCTTGTTTATTGTAGAACGGCTTCGACCAGACAAATTCGCAATCCATGACTGCCGGACTCGCATGGTCTCGAAAAGAAGAAGTTTATAAGTGACGTGCAAGTTATCTACGTTTTGGCCATTCAGATTACCTGATATGTTCTTCAGTATGATAGGCGAGATCTGACGTGCAAAATAGCGGCGTACTTAACGTCTGGCAATCGGTCATTGCCTTGCAATGTCATGACCAAATTCAAACTGGTAAATATGGCATACGGACAAGATCTAACTGTGTGCATCACGGCATGGCTAACCTATGGTCTTCAAGTAAATATAATGAACCTTGAACCCTTGGGATATTACTTAAATCGTGTTCTTTTCATTAAGTACCGACAGTTTACCAAATGTAGGCCGGAAATATTGCAAGCCATTCAGTCACTGCTATGGCAGAACATCCCGCCATGTTGACATTAACTTGGAGAATTTGTCCTTTGCCCCACATTTTGTTAATGGATATTTAAACGAATATTAAAGAATGAGCAAAAGACCAAGAGAAAAACTTAGACAAAAGCTACCCAACTATTAATAACAAAAGTAACCTAATAAGAAGAAAGACAAACTGTTTATATTTTATATTAACCTTAACATGTGCTATAGACTCCAGTCTTGGTCTACCATTATCAGTGGCTTTAACAAAAAATTCCATGGATGACACTTCTCCCTCCAGTGGCAGGGGAGTTTTTTTCACTGTTATCTCCCCTGAAGTACCGTTTATATTGAGATAGGTGTCAGCTCTGAAATAATCACAAAATGAAACGCTTATAAATAAGATCTTAAAATAAAACCAACTGAGGAAATAGACAAGGCAAAACCAATATCGACTTGGCTTATAAAAATATATATATATTTTACGTTATCATTTAATTTGAAAGTGAAGAAAAATGTGGAAAAAAGTTAGTTCTATAAAAGTCCCATCGAAAACGGATTTGCTTAGCTCAGTTTTTACTATTACCCAGGACTTCCAAATGTATAAGACACTCGTGCATTTTCTCCCACATCTTTATCTGTGGCCTGTAAGAAATAGAAAATAATAAAATGGTTATTCAGTTATGTTCATTTGCAATGTGATGTTTATCAGGTAATTAATATAGGCTAGTATATAGGCTCAAGTTTTGATTTTTTTTTTTACAGAAATGCAAATCAAAAGTGGAACGTAAGTCTAGGACTCGTGCATTGATATGGATCAATTGTTGTACCGTATAATACTACCAGACATCAAAACTACGAAGGCTGATTTCACCAACTAATTTTTAATTACATATGTGAAATTTCGAAATATACTGGATACCCTAACTTTTGAATCGAATCTTGGACTTATTTGGGATTATTATCTTCATATCACTGTAATCGGTAAATACATAATCATATGGGATAATCAAAGTATAGACATGTAGAATCTGTTGCTCAATATTTTCACTTCAGTCAAAAATTGTTTCTTGAAATCGGCCGTAGGTACATACAGAAACATGTCCCAGACTCTCCCCCACGACAGCCGCTGGACTTTCATCCTGTGAGCCCTGCAACCAAATAAAAAAAATAACAGATCTAAAGACGGCAAATGCATTTGGTCTAATTCTGTCTTTGTTTATGGGCCTGGGATAAAGCACACAAAATCCGCGTTATAGTGTATATACATCCTTTATTAAGGTAAGGAACAGTGGATAATGAACCGAGGTGTGATTAATTATACCTCGTACAATTTTATTGAACAGCAAAGTCGGTGGCCTTCAACTGGTAATTTCAACAATGAGGAATCCGCAATAGCAAACGAGCCAGGCAATGATGGTAAATGTAAATGTCTCTCCACGGTACCAATTTCCAGGAAGCCATAGGTCTGCAGCTTACACAACTATATACAGTTAACCATATTTCGACATGTGTAAGCGACTGGACAGACAGACATTAGTTAATGGTGCAAATCTATCATCAGGATGTCTATAATTTGGACACCGTGTAGATGGATAATACGTACCGTGGAATCCTTTATTTCGAAGATGTAGTTGTTGAGATCAAAGATGGGAACATTGTCGTTGACATCTAATAACTTCACTTCTACTGTAGCTGGACTCGCCTCCCCTTTATTAGTTCCAATCTAAGCAAAATGTAACATTAAAAAAACCCAGCAAAACGCTAATTACTGTAGATAGGAAGGCTGCAGTTATATTTGCATAACACCAGGGAAATCGGTACACTATATTCTACACAAAAGCTTTAAGGTATATCTTTAGCTGAAAATCCCAAGGGCAACTTAACCGTTTGTCCCCACACACACCAAGCTCCTTAGTTCATACGAAACACTTCCACAAAATTTCAAGATAATTCTTCAATACATTGCCTTAAAACATATACTGTCAAGGATTAACCTCATAACTCTTTCATCAAGGGATAATCGGTTGGAATTTGAACAACAGCACAATTAAAGGTTTTAAAGAGCATCTCCGTAGAGAGAAAAATAAGGATTGTATATATACTTGGACAAAATCAGTGATATTCGTGAATATGATAAATAGGACGTAATTTATCTCGCAAGGCCTCGCGGTTTATCACAATATACGACTATGTCGATAAAATATATTCAGGCCTAATGATTTCACTGAGAAATAAAGACTTTCTACTTGAGGCGTAAACTTAACTCAAATAATTCTGATTAAATCCGTCAAAATTGAAGATATTCGAAAAAACAACATATTTAGAATTACGCTACCTGGAATCTGACTACAGGGTCTGTCTCTCTGTCCAGGGCTGTTCCATTAACAACTGCGATTAACGCCGTCCCTTCTGGGGTTGTTCTGACGTTGAAATAACTTGGGTCATTGCGTAACTCATACTGAAACATGGCGTTCTCACCCTGTTTGTGAAAATACAAATGGATACAAGCAGTGTATAAAAGTCCAAAATAAAATGACAGGTTATTATTGAAATTTATACTTCTAAAATTCTTGAAAATGTGTTGAATTTTGTATTTTACTTCATTGTTTTTCCTTTTCTTTCATCTTATTGTTTTGTGTTTTGCCTTATTATTTCTTTATCGCCATTTTAAATGTATAGGCCATATGTTTTTATGTGTTTGAAGTCGTGCCAAAAACAAAAATTAAATTGAAGTTATTATCATCTTAAGTATTACCAAAAAGCTTTCTTAACAAAACACAAATTATTTTTCTTTTCTTCTCAAAGATACCCATGCAACATTAGATAATGTCATAATAACTTAACACCGGTCATCTTTTTAATTTCAAAATGTCATATTGTATCTGATGCAAACAAATATAAATTAATGTCTATTATTTAAAAAAATACCTCATCCTTGTCAGTGGCTGTGATATAAATAACCGTACTGCCATCTTGTGGGTGTTCGGTAATTTCCTGTGAGTACAAAAGTTGTGTAAACTCCGGTAGATGATCATCCACATCTATCACGTTCACTGTCACTGTGGTGGAACTCGATTTCTGGTTAACGCTGTTTTCATAAGCCTGAATATGCCAATTTTAAAGATTTATCACACTGGAACACAGGTTTCGATTAAATAATACCGGTAAAGTGATATTCTGTCCAAGAACGGCTTAGTCTCGGAGACAATTTTCACAAATGTTTACTTTCATAAACTTGTTACAGATAATGTAAATGACTAGGCCTATACAGATTGTAGACGCTAGATGGAAGTGTTGACATTTTGATATATGGGGTATTGTTTAATAAATGAGTTATGTTCCTTTAGGTTTTGGCAGTTTATTTTTCCATCACCAGAAGGCCCTGCTCATGTGGTGTACGAGATTGATCAGTGTTGTGAGAAAACCCGTCCATTTAAAGACCCAACAAATTTCAATTACCCAACAAATTATAATGGTTACTAAGGTAGGAAAAGCCGGTATATGTGTAATGTTTTTGATTTCGTGAACATTTTTTGTTTCCACAAAGGCGGATGTGCAAAGGTTAATATTACTTTTTACGTTGGAACACTCTAGAACACTAAGAGTATCTCTATTTTATTTCGTGATAATCAATATTTGGTATTTAAAAGAATAAAAAGCATTTTAAACGTTACCTCAATCACC
>JAUELC010281290.1:0-10010 GCA_031471745.1 Cryptochiton stelleri
CGCATGTAAGCAGCTCTGCTTTAACTCAGCGCTATGTAAACAGTTTCTATTTATACACTCTTTTCAGGCTTTCTTTTTATCTTTCAAGCGCTCAGAGCATGCCCTTTTGTGGTGTGGATTGTTTGCGCTATACGAAAATCCTATTATTATTATTATTTTAACCACAAGCCGTTTATAACGTGCTGTAGATTAAACAAACCTGATTGGACACCACCCATAGATTTTCTACAATTTCCAAAGCCCAAATGTCCCTCTTTCTTTGAAGATATGACACTATATTCAATACAAAATTGTCACACACTTTTTTCACTGGGTGAACTGATCAAAATACTACATAAATAGTAAGGGTATTTTTTACTGGTTCTTTTTTGGTTGAAGATTGAAGAACGATACAAGGTCGTGTCGCTTATTTTTGGGTTCACAAGGAATCGAACATCAGAGCTAGGTTTCACATTGAGGGTTTTAAAATGTTAAACTTTGATATTTCATGTTGTTGAAGGCTCCTTCTCAGATTTAAGTTCTTTTTAACTGTTATTGTATCTTGCAGAATTGATAATTCGGTCGAAATATATACTATAACGTTGTCATTTCCATTGAAATGAATTTAACATTATGTTGTTGTTGCAGTTTCGACAGTATAGGACTTGTATTTTATGTAACAGTGTCGCACTATTTTGTCAGTAATAATTAAAAAGTTATTCGAGTTGTTTTATGATGATAAATATCTCCATTTATTTTTTCAGGGATTCGTTGACGTTAATAGTCCATATGGGTAATGTATAAGTTGTTATATAACGTTCCGTTGTTTTACATATTGTGTACTGTAACCACGGAGTCATAACATTTAACCAACAACAACACTATAGATCAGTTCTGAAGCTTAAAACTACACTAGGCATAGCTCACAACACCTACTCGCTTTGGTGTTTGGGCGAACTGCCGCTAAATTTCGGCCTGAAAGATGATCGGCTTCGTTAAAAAAAAACGAGACAATACCCACTAACATTGACTTCTTCATTTAGAAATAAATAAAGGGCGTCCATGATCAAGGGAAATGATTCTAGATAACAATCCAAGAAAACTATAAATATCCCTGAAAGATTTGAAATCATTGTTGATTGGGCGTCCATTTTAGGGCTGGACATGTGAATGATAACTATAGAGCTGTAGTTGAAACAACAACAACAAATCAGTTACCTGCAGGGTTCTTGTTGACAGGGTTTGTACCCTTCAACTGTGGAAAAAGGTTTAGTTCCAGTTAGACTCTTAAATGTAGGGGAATAGTTTGTTCAGGTGCGTCCTAGAACTAGGTTAGCTGAACTGTATGTTGTTCAAAGTGTTGAATGCCCAAAAGTTAACATGCAAGTTAAGGTTCAAATATTTTAAGTAGGTCTTAGTGGTTAAAATGTCAATAGCTGAACAAATCTGTTTAATTGGGAAATATAAACTTTTCTTGCGTTTGCGTTAAAACAGTTTAAAGTTAAATTATCTTTTAAACAGGTTTAAAGAAGTTTTTTCTCAGCACACGAATGGCTTTTGAAAAACAGACAGTCTTACATCGCATTGATACTGGTAATTATCCACCTATCCAACAGAGACACAGAAGAGTGTCAACTCATATATTTCGCCAGTTTAAAGATCACATAAATGAGTTGAATGACCAGAGGGTACTAACGAATAGTAATAGCCACTGGGCTCCCCCGGCCGTGTTGGCGAAAAGGCCAGAGGGGCCAATACGATTCTGCTGTGACTTCCTAGTATTGAATAAGATCATTAGGAAGGATGCCCTTCCCGATCCCAAGATTGCTGGAACCTTTACACGCTCTTGTAGAAGCAAAATTTGTCTCTACAATGGATCTACGTCTTGGTACTTCCGGGTCAAGATGGTCGAAAAGGATCAGGCGTAAACTGCAGAAGTTCAGACACACATAATCAGTCTGACTAATCTTCAGAGGATCAACAATTGGAGGGGCCCGTTCTTGATTGTATGTTGATGACTCCTTTCTGCTTACACGAAGGAGGAACTTTTTAAGCTTCAAAGCAGTGACAAAGGTCAAATAATGAGATTTCCGAGACAACGGAAGAAGCCTCTAACGCAGACAAGCGAACACTTCCAAAATAAGCAACGAATCTTATTGGACAATGGGATCGACTGATGTTTGATGAGGAAACAAGGTGAACCTTTATCGCCTCGATTCTGAATTGGCTCAAACAGGGGGAGGTTACTCTATACTGGGTGACTTTTTAGCAACTTTTTACTATCTTATTTGGTGGCGATGCTGTCATGTTTACAGTCGCCTGAGGAATTACAAAATCTGTTTTATAAGCTAGGGTTATTTTGTCAAAATTGGGATCTTATTGTGAATATTGAAAAAAAAAATATACTGTTCTAGTTTTTGGTAGGTCTTATTGTAGGTCACTATTTGCCAGTAAAAAAACTCATGAGCAATCAGTCAAATGAACACTTATCTCCCATGCAAATCTGCGTATACCTGCTTACATGTCTATTAAAACAAACTTTAGAACAGTTCCGACATACATTTCTGTTACTATCGCAGAAGATTGGTCCATACAATCGAATCTAACTTTCGAGGACTCCTGCTTCGTGAATTCTTAACCAATGCAATAATCCCGAATGACGCTGTGAATCCTAACACACGTATTTGTGAGCAGGTACTTACAAACGATACCTCAGTCATAGATCATGTGTTTTATTGCATGCCAATGGCAGAACCAAAGTCTATATCACACGCATACTATATATTTTGGATTTATATCAATGCACATATTAATATTATATTAATGTATTAGCATTATCTTTGATATAAATGTTTGGGCAACACCCCGATTCGCCAAGGTCATTTAACTGCAGTTCTTTAATGGTTCTTAACTCCTATTTTCCAATCGAGCAAAACACTTTACATTTAATGGTTTGTGTCAGTGTGGCTATTGACTGTTGGAGTACAACGCCGTCTCATACGTGAAGTACGGCGTTAAACACAAATCAATCAATCCATCCATGAGAAGACGTACTTTATATAACTATAATGGTTTCTGGTCTACTTATTTTTTTGAGGTTATTGTTTTTTTATTGTAGTCTTATTCGCCATGTCCGGCCCAATCGAGTGTATTTATTGCCCGTGAAACGTGTTTATGTTAAAATGTCCCTGACTCTGTAAAGACTATTCGTATAAACGATCCTAACTCTGTAATGGCTATGCGTATAAACGTTCCTGACTCTGTAATGGCTATGCGTATAAACGTCCCTGACTGTGTAATGGCTATGCGTATAAATGTCTTTGACTCTGTATTGGCTATGCGCATAAACGTCCCTGACTCTGTACTGGCTATGCGTATAAACGTCTCTGACTCTGTAATGGCTATGCGTGAAAGGTCGATGACTCTGTCATGGCTATGCTTAAAACGTTGAAGACTCTGTAATGGCTATGCGTGAAACGTCGATGACTGTAATGGCTATGCGTATAAGCGTCCCTGACTCTGTAATGGCTATGCGTCTAAACTTCCTTGACTCTGTAATGGATATGCGCATAAACGTCCCTGACTCTGTCATGGCTATGAGTGAAACGTCGATGACTCTGTAATGGCTATGCGTAAAACGTTGATGACTCTGTAATGGCTATGCACGAAACGTCGATGACTGTGTAATGGCTATGCGTATAAACGTCCCTGACTCTGTAATGGCTATGCGTATAAACTTCCCTGACTCTGTAATGGATATGCGCATAAACGTCCCTGACTATGTCATGGCTATGAGTGAAACGTCGATGACTCTGTAATGGCTATGCGTAAAACGTTGATGACTCTCTAATGGATATGCGTGAAACGTTGATGACTCTGTAATGACTATGCGTATAAACGTCCCTGACTCTGTAATGGCTATGCAAATAAACTTCCCTGAATATGTAATGGCTATGCGTATAAACGTCCCTGACTCTTTTGTGGCTTTGCGTATAAACGTCCCTCTGTAATGGCTATGCGCATACACGTTCCTGACTCTGTCATGGTTATGCGTCGATGACTCTGTAATGGCTATGCGTAAAACGTTGATGACTCTGTAATGGCTATGCATGAAACGTCGATGACTTTGTAATGGCTATGCGTGAAACTTCCCCGTCTCTGTTATGGCTATGTGTATTTTCCACACTAACAACTTTATTACCTTCTTTGGGTCTGTACCTGCACTTCTTTATGGGCATGGAACGTTGTAGGCCTTACAGGGCCATGCAAAGCCGAGAGGAGGTAAGCTTGTAAACTGAGCTACTGTCCAGTCCGGGTATAGCCAAGCATTAGAGAAAATACTATTGTACTATGGACCATTCACATCGCCGCCAATTTGAAATGTTGACGTCATAGAAGATGCGTAAGTCCAAAGAACAGTCGTGACAAGCTTCGTACAGACCTGATTCGAATTGACGGGATCCTTAGAATTTTGTAATTAGCCCGTAATATTTGATGCCCCTGTATCTTTTATTCAGGGGCCAAAACTCCTAAACTGCTAAAACTGCTGCACCGTTAAACTCTTTGTAAAGGTCCATGGATCCTATCTGCGAAGTTGCACACAGTTCTTCCTATTATTGACTGGAATAGTAGTAGTACTCTGAAGCCTGCAGCACACTGGCTGAGCAGCCTTGCAATGCTACCATCTCAGCTGTCCCCCCCCCCCTGTGCGCTCAGGTTTAAGTGAGATTTCTGCCTCGAGAGGCAGTGAGGAAAATATCTATCTTTTCTTTGCTCTCTCTGTTTTGTGCCTCGCGTGGCCACAAACTCACCATCTGCGTAAGACGTAATTTAAAAGCTGAGCTGGAAAGAGTAACTGACCAATAGAAATGCGTTGCCGTATCACGTGTCATCAGCCTGAATGCCATTTTCTTTAGTCACGTGTCTGCTCAGGCGATAGCTCCTCGTTTGCGGTGGAAGAATTTGGGGGACTGTTGCTGAGTTGCCGGTCTCCCAAAACAGTCAGCTGAGCCAGTTCATTCCGTGTGCGGCAGGCATTAGTATTTTATTGAGTGGGAACAGCAAAAATAAGGACAAAATTACCAAGCTGTTGACTGCGACTGCCACGGAGTATCTTAACCAGATGTTAATCAATACATTGTTACTCCTGCCAGAGTGATTTCCATTTTCGCCTTGTAACTACTGTTGAAGTTGGACCTGGTATTCATGGTGTCCGCATAACCACTATTAAACTTGTTTCACGTGTTAAGACTAAAACTCCATAACACTCATATCAGTCTGTCTTTCTGGTGATTTGACGAGAGCGGAAACATATTAACTATTACCTGGTGGCAATATAACAAAAATTGTCAACCAAGTATGAAAACCAATAACCTTGAAAGTTAATAATATTGTTAGGATTCACATTTTGGAGGGAGAATTTGGGCTACACTTTTATAGAGGACAGCTATTTTTTTTTGTGTGAACAATCTTTTCGGCTCCGACTTCAATAGGGCTGTGACATCACATACATTATTAACAGGGTTTCCCCCATCTACCGAGGAAGATCCCAGGAACATGTTCGATCGATCTCCAAATCTTCCATGGAAATCCCAGGAAGCTCCTGGGAAGATGTTCATCTATCATAAGATAAAAGGCAAAACTTCCAAGGATGAAACCCACGTATATCTCAGACGCTCCCAGGAATATGTGGGGATGTGCTGTCTCACGAGATGACGTCACAATTTTATGCGACACCCCTGTCTGGTTTAGGGCAGCCCCATCACAGCCCTCGTCATCCTTGAGGTCCAGATCTCACAAGCCGAGACATTCAGACACACGTTCGTCTTATCCTAAGCTACCTACATTGTGAGTTTCTGTTTGTTTAAACTGTACATAACATTTGTTTGAACTTTAATTATGATTTCCTTTCGGACAGATTTCATTATCGAATCCTGTGACATTTGTGAACTGTGTACTGTTACAACAACAACAATATTCATTGTTTATCAGATATGGTACACAGACCTTGATGCTTCTCAGTTTCTCTGGTAATCCTCATTCGAAGTCGATTATAAACTTGTTGGACCTTTCATGCCATTACTCGAAGTTAATTAGTATTAGTATTCAATACTTTATAATATGGGTAGTCATCGTCATATTAACGTAAAGCACACTCAATCAATCACGAGTAGCAACTCATCCGTTGTAGAAATTTCCCCTTCAAGTTCAAATGTCCCCTTTAACTTCAAATTTGTATCAGGGGAGGCTCTTTAGTTCCAAATATTGCTTCTTTGAGAGTTGTCTCCCATGGATTAGTTCTTTCCTTGTCTTTTTGGGAAGAGTTTTCTCCCCATGTATTGAATGTATCTGATTGTATTGTAACGAATTCCCTTTTTATTTAATTACAGCTTTAACCACATTCATATCACCCATCCACGTTGTTTGGGTTAACTATCTGTAATCCGCCTCTGGGATGGTAGGCAGAATAGTAAAAAAACTGGTGACCAGCTCCACTGGAGAAGTTCGACGTCATATCACCTATATACAGAGGGCAGAAGGACATCTATTCAACGTCTCGCTGACATATACAGGTCTACATTTTTTTTTAGAACTCGTCTCTTTTCAAGCCCTAAGTGATATACATTTATCTTGTCTCGTCAGAGATCACACACCAGCTCCGTGCCACGCCTTGAACGGCTCTCATCGTTGAAATCAGACACTGCAGGATTTCCTGCAGAGATACAACCCACTCTCCACTCAAAACGCACAAAAAGTGTATCAACCTACAAGAAATACTGCTGGATTTGCTACTCCACCCAACAAGACTAAGATATGAAGAGGACCCATGTGACAACAAATTAAATCCCAGTGCTATTCCGTTCACACTCACGAGTAATGAAAGCAATTACGATCAGTTTTCAAACAGTAACTTTATTAACGGTGCCACTGCTGAAATTACAGAATTATTGTTTATATGAATGACTCGAAGAGCGATACGGCTGTCCTGAAATGGTCGAAGCCGCTCTTAAAGCCAAACTCTGCAACTTTCCCAAACTTACAAATAGGGTCAATTAAAAGCTATATGGTTTATCCGATATTGTCAGTGAAACAGATTCTATGAAAGAAGACCCCAAATACAGAACAGTTCTCAGTTATTTTGATAGTCATCCGGTGTCAACTCTATAGTCAACAAACTCCCATATTATCTTCAAGATAATGGACGACACGGGCTGCAGCACACAAGACGCAATACAATGTGTCCCCCCCCCGTCTGTTTTTGTTTGTGTGACTTTATTCGCGAAATAAGTCGTATTAAAACTGACCCCAGCTGCACGTATAAATACAGCTCTAATAGAAAAGACAGTTTTTCCAATTCAACCCATTCAAATCGGAAGTTTTTCGGCCATGGAAACGGACCTCAACCAGACACAAAACACAAACGAGCAACAAAGTACCGACCACAGGTATAGTCGTGGGAAGTGTCCGCTTCACAAAACCAACCACGGCCTCAACCAATGCAGGGCATTCCGCTTAAAGATGACAGGATGGACTTTTAAGGGAAACCTTCATATGTTTTAATCGTTGTGATTCAACAGATCTCTTTTCTAAAACTTTCAATAGAATTGATCATCTTCTCAGTGTGGTAGCAATAAACACGCTGCCGCATTGCACATCTACAAAAAATGACAGCCCCTACGCTACAAAAAAACCCCAGACAGACTACGACGGGGAGAATACCGATAGATCCCTGATACGCCTAAGTGCACACACGTATATGGCTTAGGAGTGGCTGTTAAGTCATGCAGCTAAACCATACTAGCCAGAGTATATCCAGCTGGACAGCCACAAGGGCTACAAAAGCATGGGCTACATAATCCACGACGATCAGAGTAACGTATCCTTGGCATATACTTTTTAAAAAAATTTTCGATGACGATCATGAAGACATTTCATAAACATTGACATCTTGTTCAGGCCAAACTGAAATACCAGGGAGACGTGTGCATAATTATGTCATTGAATCTATTGACGGAACTGCTCAGTTATCACGTCGATCTCTTATTGAATGTAATGAGATAACATCTGTTCGTGAGGAAATCCCTACTCCCACTGCCGCCAGATATCACCCTCGTTTACAACACATACGTAAATACATACCAGACATTGACAATAACGCCGACATATTGATCTTGGTCTGTAGAGATGTCCCTGATGCACACCATGTGCTTGATCAGCGCATATGCCCCACCAAGCCCCATATGCCCAAAGACTCAAATTAGGTTGGGCCTTTATGGATGAAGTCTGCTTGGGGAAAATTCCTAAACATAACATGGATGTAAAGAAAACAAACATTTTAGCGAATCGGCGCCCGTCCCTCTTTCCCACTTGTGACCGTAAACTTGATATCAACGAATCTGTACGTCATTACAGCTCTACTACCCTGACGCAAGATATGGGTTGTGATATTTTCCGCACCATGAATGAAGGTATTAAGCCAGGATTATCTCAAGTTCTTGAATTTGTAAGCATCACGGACAAAAAGGTGTATAAAGATACAGAACGCGATTGAGCAGCTCCACTGCCATTAAAAACGCCAAGATCTTGGCCTAACAACAACTCTCAAGCTACAAAGCGAACAAATACTTTTCATAGCATTCTTCAGAAAACCCAAACGAAGAAAAAACATTTCGTAACATTCACGAAAAAGGAATTCGAAAACAAACCATTACCAGCTATGGCAACCTACGGTCTTTTAACAACAGGTCACGAATGACAAAACGACACTGGGGAAGACGTCACACATTTCGTGGAAAGAAACCTTTCTGACAAAGACTTGATTTCACTTCCATCCCCAGAAGCTGCCATAGATCTCATTAAAAGAACACAAGTTCAACGAGCACTTGGTACATGCGGTGACCTAAGGTTACACAAGATTTCCTCCACCTGCTCAGTTGTGATAATGGCCTAACGGTTTAAACTCCAATCAAGGTACGTTGCCACTACAGCCTAGTCTTGGTCTTGTTTGGAATCAAGGTCACATTCCTGCCATGGATCGAGTCATCCACATTGAACATTATTTTTCGACCGTATTGGTTTTGCAGCATCATTCATCAGAAAGTGTAAGATTCTACTAAGAGAACTCATGACTGGAACAATCGACAGGGACGAACTTCTTTCACTTTCCAAAGAGAGTAGGACGTATGGAAGGATTCTTTAAGGAAACGATAGACAATCTGAACATACGCCGGCAGTTTACACTATTCTCGTTCTCATCGAGAAAAAGAAGTTGACATATTCTCTGACACATCAGAAAAGGCCATTTAGCAGCAGTAGACTCGTATTAGTTCTAAAGGAGACAAAGTACGTCATACTAGCAAAAGTATATCCCATTGTATCTTTGTTCTCAGGGATAAGTAATTTATTTGTTGGAAACCATTTCAATTTATCTGAAATACGTCAGTTGTAGTTTATTGCAGGAACAAGCCAGATGGCTCTTCTACAAATACATAATAATTACATGCATTTCAAAATACATAAAACATCTATATAATGGACAGTAGCCTAACTAGTTGACAAAATCTGTTTTCGAAGACACAAAGCTTTCTTTAAATAGTTAAAACAGATATTAGTGATGTTGTCGATTTATGATTTAACAGGGGATTGAATTTAAATAAGGTGGGGAAGTTCCAGAAATACCGCTTAAAGTAAGTCTTTCTCAAGTTTGAATATAATAGACAACATAACAAAAAATGATATTCGTCCTCAATTGAATTTAGTCTACACAATCTCTCTTTTTTTGGAATATGGTTGTACCTGCCGATTTCGACAGCCAAACCATGGTATCCACATCTGAAACGAATAAGTAACTTCAGATATTTGTTATTTTATTTTTTTTCCAAATAGTAAGTGGATAAGTCACCATTTATGTGGCGATAAGCATCTTACCTAGTCGATCATACATCGCAGTTGCACATTCCGATAGAAAAATATCTTCGTCATTTTTTTGCACAAATAAGATAGCTAAGGTGGTTGGATTTTCAAACAAAAAC
>JAUELC010281301.1:0-10010 GCA_031471745.1 Cryptochiton stelleri
GTCGACTGGGGGGCTCGAACCCTTACGGTACATTGGAGGAGGATCAGAAGTCAGACACGCTAACCACTGAGCCACGGGACGGGCCTCTTGTATTTTAAAAGCTTCAGTAAACACCATATGGGTATTATAACGTTTTGATCGGCCTTCTAAGGCTTTAACTCAATATCTATATTTGCATTGTAATCAGAAAGATGACAGCGAAGAACTGTCATTTTTAACTTGTTTTAATTCTAAGGACTGTTACTAAAGTATAATGATAAAATGTATCATGTCATCTATGGATACTCATTGTAGAGCGACACTGAGATGGTGTTCTGTTGTTCTATTTGATAAATTACCTTTAAAAATAAACAATACCGTTTACAATTTATTCGTCAAACTTCTGCCTCTTTGGAACCAATGTAAACATGGTTGATTTACTTCTCAGATCGCATGTTATGCTCTCCAAGGTCATTGAGCAAATGTCAGTCGATTCTCTGGATATATTGCTGTTCGCATTGTCCGGCTTTACAAAGGATGATATGGCTCCGCACGTCCCATTTAATTCACTACTACTCAGCTCACAAAAGGCACATAACAGTGCATGTATTGACTTATGATGCTGGTAATGGTGTGTTAACAATAGAAGCAGATTTAACAGCTTTATCAAGGTATTCCAACACCTCACAAAGTTTCAGCTCCTGATTCACTAAGGGATTATATAATATAGAATATATAATGCATAAGACACACCATTAGGCCGTTAGCACAATAAAGCATTTCAGAGTATCTATTACTTACCGACGTCCATGCATAGTATAGTTACTGTGTACCTGATTTCTAACTACACTTTCGGCATCTTTTATTTCTCCCAAGACACACGGTCAATATAAAATATTCAAATTTGGTGTTAAAACTTGTTAATTAATTCAACTATCGAGCGGCTATGTGTCCCACATGGATACGTGACTATGTTTTCATACAGTGTAGAAATTACTTTTATAGAATTTATAACATTTTAGCATTTACAAGTTGGTCTCAACGACTTTAGTCTGGTGTGTCACGATATACTCATTTACATCAGAGGTATTATGATCTGCACATTTTCCATCATACCTAATCGGTTATAGATGCATGTTATTATACACCTAACTGTCCATCCCTGCGATGTTATATACAAACTACAACTTTCCAATATTCTACAATATTGGACACTGATCTGTCCGACATCACAACTTTCACGGTCTATTTTTGGTTTGTAAACGAGCAGACGACATCAAAAGTTGGCTGCCGCATGACATCAGCTATTCGACACATTTTATCATCGGCTTCATTCTAACGATTGGTATCTGGGACGCATTCCTCAGTCTTCAATTCTGTGTTTATAGCGAACACGTTCTGATCACATCTGAGTATAATGGATTTGTATCATTTACTTTTATACTTTAACCGGTAAATTAAATGAAATGAAAAGAAACGTCTATAATGTTAATGCCAACGCTGTGCACAGATATGGTGCATTTCTTTACACGAGTAGATGGGAACAAATGTTCTTTGGAGATGTCCTTTTTCATCTGAATGAACATAAACTAATTCCTACTTATTATTTGCGATTTGATATTTCTTTTAACTTAACTCATTGTTTGTGTATTATTATTATGGACCGAAAGTGTGAAATTTTATAATAACTTTTCAGGAAAATTTTGAAGGAAAAGTTATCCAATTTGTGTAAATAAGACAAATTCTAGAAGAACTCTGTTCGGCAATAAGCTTTATGAACAATGTATAGGAAGGGTGTTGCTCCCCTTGTCGTGGTCCATTCTAAATTTGACTGATCTTAAATTCGACTGAAATATCGGCCACGGGTGTTGGGGGGGGAACCAAAAGCCGGGTTGTGTCGTCTAGCACTGTAATGTTATACAACTTGTCTTATTGACCATGTTTTGTTTTGTATCTTTTATCAACAAACAATGCATAGGGTGGTAAACTGTAAACCAATATTCTGATATGAAGAAGTAGTCTCTTATTATGTCTTTATCTTTGAAATTAATTATAGGTTGTTTGCATGTGTGGTCCTCAGCAGCTTGTTTTGGTCAAATTATCTGATGGCGAAAAGAAGTATACTATTTAAAACCTTTTGTGTGTCTTACAACGAAATACATAATTCCGTTTAAACAAAACCCATAAAGCCGTGTTTGGAATTTGACATGGTATATATTATAGAGCCCATGACAGAAAACAGTTGATGCTTACATGGGCTTAAAGAACGCCCAGCTGATATTTGATATTGCGGACCAACCGCTAATAATTATCACGTTATGTTTTTCATCGCTATTGTTTTATCTTTTCCAGACGACAACATTCCCTCCTTCTCGAGTTATGGTCTCTTCATCAAAGATAACTAAAAATGTATAGTATTAGTTGGAGGTTGTAACTTATCATTACATAGTGTCAACCCAAGTTATATCCCTAGGGTTGATGTTAATCGCTAAAGGATTCAATTCAGCTTATTTTCAATCATTCTGCCTTGTTCATATTACCGAAATGTTATCTCCTGTTTCAAACATCCAAGTGTTTGTTTATTCAAGTTCCCGCATCAACTTCCATAACCTGATCATTATCAGTTTGACGTCTGATCCTCTTCCGTCTCAAAATTAAATTTGTCTCAACTATTGTCAGAATTTCTCAACTTGTGTATATTCTGTACTTCCCTTCTTTATGGTCACATTAGCTTAATTCATATTCGCTTCATGTCCACATTGTTTACCTTATTATTTTTATAATTTACTATCATTTTGTTTTTCTGCTGCCTTATCTGTACATGCACCTGCATTTAATCAAGCAAATCAAGCCACTCACATTTCCTCATTGTTTAGTTATGGCTTCTCAGTGACCCCCTAACCATTACTATATCCAACAATTATATATATATTGTTCTTCATATTTGCTTAGTGTTCTGGATTGGCTTGCTAAATAGCTCTGCATCTGTACAAACATTTTTAGTTTTTAATCCATTGAGTTTTTTGTTTACACCATAATTACTGTATTTGGGAATTGTTTAATGTATGTCTATATATACCTTAATTTTTTTAAACTGTTCATATGCTTGAAAACGATGTAAGTATAGACATTGAAACGTGGCGTCCAAAATAAACAAGAAGTTGGAATCCATATATTCGTATTTCTTACTCATCCGTCTCGTTGAAAAAGCAGATCTGACGATTTGGAGATTTAAGAATCTTCGCTGAGAAGGTGAGAGAAATCTGACGTGAGGTGTCATCACATACCAATCTATACTACGGGGGATTTAACACCCCAATCAAACATAACTCTGTTCTCCAATTGCCCGAAACAAAAAATGTCCGGAATTAAAATGCTTTCCTGTCTTAATTTAGTCCGGTGTGTACTTTTGTTTATTCACCCAGATCGAAGTTCCCCCATTAATCTTTGTCAAAACTATCATTTAAAAGATCACAATGCCGATCAAACGAGGCGTGTTTTCCGGAAAGAATTATTTAGATGTGTCGTTTGATCTCCTACCCGGCGATCTAATTGGGCACCACGGTCATTTGCAGGAGAGTTCCGGCAGCTGGCAATGGGGATCACAGCACGTTATCGTGTAGTATCCTACGCTGAAGCATAGCAAAGGCGAAAAGACGTCCTCCGGGTTAACCGGTCTATCATTTTACTGGCTCTTTTCCACCTCTGTATTCCCTCCTAAGCTACATTTCATCTGGCGTATCAATTTCAGTTGATACAAGTCTCTTAAGAACCTAACCACAACATGTTAACATTCAGTGGCCCTATGACAATTTGTAGAAATAACAAATCGTCAATTTTAACTCCATTCAGTATGCTGTGAAAACATAACATCGGGAGCAGGTTGAGTTCTGAAGACACAACATCATAAGAGTATCCCAGGCAATGGCCTCTTCACTCATCTTATACTGTATCAGACTTTGTTTGGAACGTTAACTCGGTTAGCGATAAGAGGCCAGAACAAGTTCAGTCTCTCTGTGTTTATTTTTCTTTTTAGGTTGGCGAATTGGTTTCTATCATCTAGAATAATAGCCGCATTGCTAACAAGTCAAGGCAGATAATAAGATGTATAGCTTGAATTGAACGTTTTGTTGATAGTGTGTTTAATAGATGTTTTACGTTCAGCGCCTACTCAAGTTTATTCAGGATTTAGATTGCACAGCAACAAGTGTTAGGCGACACCAGGAAGCCTTGTACGGGGTATGATAATTTCTGATATTTTCACAACGAGTCGACCAACAGGTCTACGACATTGTCTAGTGTATCTCTTCTGTCCTTTTGTTATTAAAGAGTTTCTGTTGTATTTGAGTGGATGTATGCAGACTACTATTAACACAGACCATTGTTGTATCTCTACTATGCTCTGGAACAAATCTGAACGGATCTGGAAATATTTAATAAGGAATAATCCACATTTGTATGTCTTGAAATTTAAGAGTTCTTGTCTCGTGGATTTTCTAACAAAGGAATCATCCGTTCGATCTAAAATTATTGAGTTTTAAAGGTTTCTTTGGCAAACACGGTTACTTGACGCTAACAGCTAGCATCGAGTGGAATCATGGCATAAGTAAGACTTCTTACACAAGCACAATAACTCCAAGTTTTTCCAATAAACAATGGAATTGAAAGTGGAGACGTCGTTAGTTTGGTCTTTTCTCGACATAAAATCTACCTAGCCTTGAAATTACCGGAAACATGACACACTCGTCTCTAACACACACTGGTAATCTGGTGATACTGTCTTTTAATAAGGCTGGGTGTGTCAATATACATATTATATTTTTCCGGTGGCCTTTTCTTGGTGTCATCTCACCTTTTATTGAGCTATACACGCCTTTAAGGCGTATTACAAGAATCCTACTAAGATTACGAAGAGCGATTACGAATGATGACTATGAATATATAAATAAAAACATGTCATTCTTAGATAGAATGGTGAATTGTGTTGAATGCCATAACGTCTTCATCGACACTATAAACCTGTATACTTGCTCGATCTCTAATTAGGTAACGAATGTATTAAATTGATAAATAAAACCGTTGAGTGTTTAGCTGCCTTTATATATTTATTTTCTTTGTCCGTCTCACTAAACACAGATCAGGGATTTTCCTACATTTAGTCCGAAGTTATACTTTCCAGCAACTTGTATCGTCCCCAATGTCGTTTTCCTGTTTTGTATTGTTATCTTGTGTTGGGTTTTTTTGTTGTTTCATAATTTTGCTAAGAGCAGATTCTGAACTGTCCCAAAATTGCCGAATTACTGCGTGCGATTTTCTTCCAAAAGAGAACTGTTTCATCGTTCGATATTTTTTTAAGGTATTGTTGTTAAGCAAGCACTCTAGTTTCGTTACTTTCATCGCATGCCTTTATCCATACATCTTCTCGAGACAAGGTGGGTCATGACGTGAAACTCTATTCCCCGCCTTGTTACGCTTGGGCCGTATTTTTGATCAAACAAGGAGAAGATAACCCCTCCTAGTTCGAGTGATCGGCAATACAAGCACATACCTGGCCATGGTGCCAAATATCTCTTTGCATATAGCCCGAAGAGTGAAAGACATTACAATTTTATTTGATGAAGTAAAGCGGAAATTTAATATCACCTATCTAACAGACAATGAAGAATAAGCACAATTCGAGCCATTACTCGAAAAGAAGGTCGTCTTTCTTAGCTGTTTATCATGATATGCCGGCACAGGCTATATACACTGTTTTAAAAGTTGTACATGTAATTGATTGGTGTATGTGTATGTCTGACCGTGTATGGCTGTACATTCCCAGCTACTTCATTCGAAACAAATCCTCACACGGACTAACAGTTTGTTCATGAATCAAAATACAGTTGTTTTAAGAAATCTGGCTAAATTTATCAGTAGTATTATGATAATATGTAAAATAGTATATATGTTGTACCTGTCTGCCACGTGTATTATACATGTACTGTATTTGTACATCATGTTTTCTCATTTTATTTAATGTACTGTATTTCTTTATTATGTTTTCTCCATGCCCGGACAAGGGCCTGAGAATAAAGAAATTAAATTCAATTGAATTGGATGTCACACATGTTTTTGAGTCACACACATGTATGACAGGCATGTCTATGTCATGCATGTTTAATGACACACATGTATGAAGTCTGTTTGTATGTATATCTGTATGTTACACAGGTATGTATGTATGTCACACATGTCTGTAGTTTACATTGATGTATGTAACACATGTCTGTTTGTCACATATGTCTATGTCCCACATGGCACTCATTTATGTAAGTCACACAAATATATCTGCCTGTTACACATGATGTATCTATGTCACACATGTCTATGTCACGCATGTCTATATGATACACAGGAATGTATGTATGTTTGTATGTCTGTATGTCATACCTATTTATGTCACGCACTGGCGGATGGAGGGAGCTTCCTGTTGCCCTTGTGCTCTCAGAGCCACACGGAGCCGATATTTTGTGGCGTCCTGTTATGTCCTGTTCTGTCCTGTGGCTGTCTTGTTTCTTGTCATTGTTTCAGGGTGGTTTCCTTTATCCATTGGTCTGGCACGCCGTCATATGAGTGAAATAACTTAAGTACGGCATAAAACCCCAAACAAACAAATCTATGTCACGCATTCCACACATGTATGTCTGTATGTCACACATACCTGTATGCCGCATGCCACACATGTTTGTAAATCACGCACGTATACCTATGTTACATATGTCTGTTTGTATGTATACCAGATATCGACACCAGCACCAGTGACAGCACCACATCACTGTCATCACCTGCAGTATCACCATCACCACCAGTATCACAGTCAGTATAACCGTCAAACCCATGAAGCACCATGACACCCACCACCAGCCTCCTGGGCTTCAACGTGTGGAAGAGGCGATCTTGACAAGTGTCCCCATCCATCTCTGCAAAAATAAAACCAACGCTTTACTACAGCGCACAGTCCTACCACCCGTTTGAACGTTAGCGGTGAACTGGTCATCGAAAGAAGGATGATCCCTTGGACGATGGTCGATTTACTCAATGATACCATGCGCGAGCGACGTCAAGGTGCCTCCCGAGGTCGCAAGGTCTTAGCCCAGCAATTCAGAGCACTGAATATCCCGAGTGAGTGGGTCCCCAATAAGGCTTGGTGGAACTTCACCCTAATCAGTTAATCGGTCTTGGACACACCAACGTCATTCACATCAAAAGTTCCTCACCCTCTCTCTCAACACCACTGTCACGGCCAGCGTCATGATCCGCGTCATGGTCAGTCTTATGGTCCACTCCTCCCTCGGACACCAGCCCCCAGACACCCTTGTTCATCACCTTGACACCTCTAGCACGCAACAACGGGCGCACATCCCGTGGAAGGAGTGGTAGCCCAACCCGCAAAGGCACCACCACACGCGGCAGCACCACACGAGGTGGCGCCTACCCTCTAGGGGCGGCACCCAGGGCAGGGTGGAGCTGTGTTTGAGGTCTCGAAGTGGAGAACAAGGGTGTCTGGTGGCTGGTGTCCAAGGGAGGAGTAGACCATAAGACTGACCATGACGCTGATCTTGACGCTGGTGGTGTTGAGGGTAAGGGTGAGGATATGTGGATGTGAATGAGGGTGATGCGTCCAAGACTGACTCACTGATTGGACAAGGTTCCACCACGCCTTATTAGGGACCATCTCGGGATATTCAGTGCTCTGAATTGCTGGGCTAAGAGTTTGCAGCCACGGGTGGCACCTTGAAAATCGACCATCGTCCTAGGGATCACCCTACCTTCGATAACCAGTTCACCTTTATCGTTCCAACGTGTGGTAGGACTCGTCTTGATGCGCTGTATTAAAGCGTTGGCTTTTTTTTTAAATCGACCATCGTCCTAGGGATCACGCTACCTTCGATGACCAGTTCACCTTTATCATTCCAACGGGGGGGGGTAGGACTCGCCTTGATGCGCTGTATTAAACGGTTGTCTTTTTCGCGGAGATGGACCTCGGGTGGCACCTTGACGCCGCTCGCGCGTGGAGTTGTTGATTAAATCGACCATCGTCATAGGGATCACCCTACCTTCGATGACCAGTTTACCTTTATCGTTCCAACAGGTGGTAGGACTCGTCTTGATGCGCTGTATTAAAGCGTTGGCTTTTTTGTGGTCTTTACTGGTGAAGACCACGTCGTCCACACTTTGAAGCCCAGGAGTTGTTGGTGGGTGGTGGGTGGTGGGTGTGATGGTGATTGATGGGTTTAACGGTAATACTGATTGTGATACTGATGGTTATTGTGATACTAAAGGAGATGACAGTAATGTGGTGCTGTCACTGGTGCTGGTGTCGATATCTGGCATACATACAAACAGGCATATGGGACATAGGCATACGTTTGTGACTTACAATCATGTGTGACATTCGGCAAACAGGTATGTGTGACATACAGACTTACATGTGTGGCATGCGTGATAGATTTTTTAATTTGTTTGATTGGGGTTTTACGCCGTACTTAAAGTTATTTCACTCATATGACGGCGTGCCAGCCCAGTGAAAAAAGAAAGCCACCCTGACGCCACTGGCATAGATACATACATGTGTAACATGTAGATATATTTGTGTGATTTCCAAATAATGTTTGCCATGTGGGACATAGACATGTGTGACAGACATGTGTTACATACATCCATGTAAACTATAGACATGTGTGTCATACATACATACCTGTGTAACATACAGACATACATACAAACAGACATGCATACATGTGTGTCATATGGACATGCATGACATAGATATGCCTGTCATACATGTGTGACTCAAAAACATATGTGACTTCCATGACTTCCGTCACTTTGGGTCAATATTCCCTGAAGACTGGCGGTCAGATTGGCCCGTTCTGATCAATCGGCTGGTCGCCTCGTGCCCTGAATTGATCCAATATTTGTTCCACGATAACTGTTAATTTTTATTAACAAACATACATGTGTAACCTGCACACATGTGTGACATACAAGCAGATATCCAGATATGTGGGACAAACAGACATGTGCGACATACAAACAGACAAACATACATGTGTGACATAACACCTGTGACATACGAACATAATTGGATGACATACAGACATGTGTGACATAAGACATACATACATGTGTGGCATAAGACCTAATACATGTGTAACATATTCAGACAAGTATGACATACATGTGTGAACTTACACACATGTGCAACATATGTGACATACACCCATGTGTGACATACAAACACACATACATGTGTGACATACAGACATGTGTACCTTACGAACAGACATATAGACTGTAAGTGACGTCCTTCCTGACCAAAGAGCCTTGGTCCCATGTGTTGCTGCTGTTGACGGCCACCAACCAATTCCTATCAACTCTTTATTTACATCTATCCCGTGACTCACGGGATCACCAGCCTTACTATACCACACCACCACACAGTGATCTCTCTTTTCCCACACACAGGACACACCAAGACCAACATATGTCGCATCTACACAGACAAAACATAAATGTGTGGTATTCAGACATGTGGGCCATACAGAATGCATAAATGTGTGCCACATAGACATGCGTGAAATAGACATGTGGGACACACAAACAGACATACATGTGTGACATGCGTGACATGCATGTATGACATGTATGACATACATGCATACATACAAACAAACATATGTGACACAGGCTTACGTGTGTGACTTACAAACACGTGTGACATGTGTGGCATACAGACATGTGTGACATACACATACATACATCCATGTGTGGCATGCGTGAGATAGACAGGTGTGACATACAGACATTTGTAACATACAGGCATGTGTATCATACATGTGTGACATACAAACATGTGTGTTTTTGCGTAGGATGCGTGACATAGTCATTCATGACTTACATACATGGGTTGCATACACACATGTGAAATACAGACATGTGTGACATACATACATACAAACAGGTGTAACATACAGACATGCGTGACATGG
>JAUELC010281323.1:0-10009 GCA_031471745.1 Cryptochiton stelleri
CAATAACAAATAACAATCTGTATGTCCCCAAACCAAAATCCAAGTGTATGACTCAAAGTCTAATATATACAGGAGTCAAACTCTTTAATGAACTCCCTGCTCATATCAAAAATGCACAATCATTGAACTGTTTTAAGTCACAAATATTGTTTGTTCAAATTTATTTGTTATGATTGTTCATGATACACATTGTAATGCTATTATTTAATTTTCTCTGAGGGCCTAAGGGAAGAACAGTTTTTGAAAAACTGACTGAGTTTATATATTGTATCCACCCTCGTTAAATAAAGTTATATATACAATTATAGTCAGTGTAAACAACATCTTACCTGTGTGTCTTGTTAGGGATATGGATTACATAATTATGATGTTTGTCTAGGTGTATTGAAGAAAAACCATTGAATGGCAGGTCTTCAGCAGCAACACTAATAAGAGATATTGATTATTTTATAACAGTATCGGTACAAATATCTGGAATGTCACTTTACGTCTTGCTATGATCTGAGATTTACTGTCATATAGCTTCAGTTCATCTTTGCTCATTAAATTTGTAAAAAAAAGTAAAACCCATATGATAAAGGTCATGTTCATATGTCAGAATCAAAATGGTTATTTTGACCATTTTGTCTCACAAAGACAAATTGTTGAGTGTGAATTATCCTTATCCTTCAGTTCATTAAAGGGCCATATTTCTATTGTTGCAATCATGGTAAAATAATATATTCAGCTTAAAAGTTAAAAATAAAAAAATCCCTCTAAATAGATGGTAAATCAAAATATCATGTAAAGAAAAACTGTAATTAATAACAGACATCAATGTATTGCTCAGTTTAAAAATTATCCAATAAACCACTGATCATTAGTGATCATACCAATTTTTTCTCAGCTGATTTTTAACACTTTTGCTAAACCAAAACTTTGACAGGTTTTTAGAGAAGCATATGATTTTTGCTTAACCAATAAAATGTATGAATATGTGTACATATTAACCAGATAATCAAACATTATTACCACTCACCCAAAGAGATCCTATCACATCAACTAATAACAAGTTTTGTCAACATGAACTAACTCTGTGGTCATATGGACACTTCACTTTGGCACTGTGCCACCCTAAGTGCTACAGACTGTTAACACCAGGTAGGTTTCTGATTAAAACTTGTCCAAACATTTCAAGCTTCAGAATGTGTTTGCCACAAACATAACCCTATGTCAGGTGTATTTGCACAGAACTCTGCGTGTAAGTGACCTAAAGTGAGAAAATCTCTTGTATAAAATCGTTCACACAATCAAACCACAAAAAAGGCATTGTGTTAAAAGTTACTGTTATTCACAATAACATGAGGGTAGAAAAACGTATTTAATTTCCCATTGTGTCCTTGACTTGACTGAGTATTAGTTAGCACACAAGTCAAAATGTGGTAAGAAATTATATATACAGTGTTACATTCAATGAAAAGTATATAAACGTTTTTCTTCAATCACTTTTTACTCCTACAGTAGTGAAGATTTGTGTGAAAATGCAACATAAAATCAATTTAAGAAAAATATCTTATGTAACTATCCAGGAAATATTTGCAATTGCAGAATATAAAAAAAAAATTATTATACAAAATATATGTGTGCAAACAAACAGTGACTAAAAGTATGTTTGTTTTATCGGGGTTTTACACCGTACGACCCATTATGGCTACTTGCCAGTCTAATAAGTGAAAGAACCCCCCCCCCCACACAACACTGGCAAAAACAATGACATGCACAAAAATGACTTTGCAGGAGACCACAATAAATCAGCTTTGTGTTGCCCCTAGTTCAGAGAGCTCCATGGCACAGAGAGCTCCCGCCAACCACCTGCCAGAAAGCATGTTAATTATCACTGAACAATATGACCATCAATAACAGTTACTTATACCAGGTATTGTAATACCTGTAAATGAGTGCAGTATTTTGCTACTGCTTTCACATTATAAATAATCAATGAGTGTGAACCATATAACCCATTCAGTTAATGACGCCAACAACATCTCCTGGTTGTGGACTGAGGTTAATTGGTTTTTGAGTGACAGGCCAGCTTTACCAGATTCTAAACCCTCAGTCCACTCAAAAGCAAATAGGTTTCAAGTAAAATCCCTTTGAAGAATAACAGAGAACAGTACACCTTGTAGTGAGATAGACTGAAAAATTACCTCAAAGTTGACAAAGTCAATATGTTAGCACCGGATGTACAATATTGAAAAAGATCTCATAAACTTTCAGTACACCGTAAACTACTCAATCAACTATTGGTTTAATTACATGCTATTTCCATTTACGGAGGGGTTATCTGAAAGAGGCCGGCCATATCAGAGGATTGCTGCAAAAAATCAACAAAAAGGAATGCAATAAACTAATCTTGCTTTTGTTTTTTTTGGAATGGTCCATGTTCAATCTTTCAGACAATTGAAATTCCTTTTTACAGGAATTAAATTATATCAATATCTGCAAAATGTACAAGGTTTCAGGAATTAGGATTTTAACATATGCACTTTGTGTTTAAATCTAAAATGACAAGAATTCCTTTTTAAAGAAATTGATTGTTTTTATATTGCCACATCAGTATTAAAATTTATAAACCAAACAAATTGATTTAAAATGCAACATATCTCCAAAATGAGAAAACAAACAAAATCTCCCCTTGAGATGTTGGATGTTTTCACCATGCCTCACTGGATTATAGGTACAGAAGATACATGTACCCGCACCTGACAACCCACCCAATTACAGTATATGGACACCTGGCCTGACACCCCACACAATTACAGTATACGGACACCTGGCCTGACACCCCACCCAATAACAGTATACGGACACCTAGCCTGATACCCCACCCAGTAATAGAATACAACCACTGTCCCAACCAGTCATTGCTCCGAGTACTGAGGCTGAACAGAAGTGAGAAAGAGACATTGTGTGTGGCACCTCTGGAGATCGGCCCACCATGTATAACAAAGCGGTCCTCCTATCCCTATAGGGTATCAATATCAGCATGGAAGGGTGTCCTATTGAAAGTAACCTGTATAAGCAAAAAATGGACAGCCAGAAAATAACTGTTGACAAATTTGGATGCTTTTTTACGTCTGTCTTTTTTTAAAGTTAAGACACTCAAGACCGATATATGTTACCATTACCTGAACAATGCATCTCTTCCGAGGAGCTGCCAGCAATGGTACCAGTGTCCATTTTAGAAACAGAGGGGTTGCCAGCAATGGTACCAGTGTCCATGTTTGTAGCAGAATGCATCTGATAAACCTTCTCTCCAGGAAGACCGTACAGATAGAACTATGAGTTGATAACTGTCTCTGTTACTAATGGGTTAAGCATTTTGTTTTATTTCACTGTTCAATAAACCCATGGCAACGAGATTTGTTTATTGTCATCCAATATTTTATCACACTGTTGATCATTTTTACACCCAATTGTGACGTTTTGCAATATTTATTTCTGTTAGTGTTCACACTCCATTGAGCATGTTGCATGGTAAAGAAATAAACAGAATGTCAAATGAGAAGGTGAAGTTCTGCTTGTTTACTATACTGAATAAAACTTGTAATTGATAAAAATGTTATTTATTATTCTTTGTTAAAGCTATTTGACAGCTTTGAAAACTTTATTAGCTCAGATAATTGTAAACAATATTAAAAGCTGGCATTGTATAAGGGGGAATTCAGTGGGTAGTTTAATGTTTTTAGAGGACGTAGAGAAAAAATAATCCTATTCTGTTGTTTGTAACCGAGAATTGATTAATGATTTCACACCAAGTAAGTACACAGCATGTCAGTGAGGATTTCAAAGAGAGGTAATTCCCATCGACCTTTCATGTTTCTGGTGTCATAACTACCAAATCACAATTACCATAAACACTGGCAAATATACCATTGGATTTACATGTAAAACCGTCACACGCAACATAAACTAATCCATAATTAAGATATAAAAATACGGAGCTATACTATTGGATATAACACAATCACATGCAACATAAAATAATGCTTAATTAAGATATAATAATGCGGAGCATATGGAATTGGAAGATGCACTACTTAAATATAGCCGTGAATATTAAGACAAAACTTTGGGTGAAGGAAACCACCCCCGACACCACTGGCAACAAACAATGACAAGATACAAGACAATGGCAGGACATAACAGGATGCTACAACAGCTTCTTGTTGTCCCTTCGCTCTGAAAGCACCAGGGCAACACAAAGCTCCCTCCAACCGCCCGCCAATAGTAAATGATTAATAAATTGATTAAAAATTTATCATTATTATTATTATATAAAAATTCATGAATTTTTCTTGTATCACCCACATTTAAAATAGTCTGACATATATAAAGTCCAAGAGCATTTAGAAATGTAGTTTTGTTTGTCAAATATAGACAATACAGGGTAATATCTCTCAATATTAACGTTTAAAGATAAATCATGAAAACTTATTTTATTTTAGAGCCAACACTGAGAACTTTCCCACTTATAGCTTGATTTACCCGGGACCCCATGTGAAATGTAGGTGGCATTGTAATGTGCTTCACAAAAAAACAAAGTCCCATTAAGTGTTTAACTGCTGCTTGACACCACACTAATGTTAATTTTTGATAGATTCTCCCAAATGATCTATATCTGAAAATTATTTTTAAGTAAGTCCACTTAAAAGGATGAGCCACGGCTTAAAAAAAACTCTGCATGAACCATTGAAAGACAAAAATCAAAATGGTGATGATGTTCGATGGCCAAACAGCCTGAAGGTAAATAACATTTACCTCATGACCATCAGAAAACTACAGTAACTTATATTATAGTATTTTCTATTTCAATTGGGCATGTAAATCTGGTGTTGAGACTGGACACCACTTTGAAACCCAACCTCCCCAGTATAATAGGAATGGTCTATCCGCTGGTCTGTCATATAACACCTAGCTTGTGTGTTCCTGGAGACCTGGGGTGGTCTTGATTCTCCTGAAGTAATAGACAAGGACAACTTACCTGTATTGGAATATGGTGGATAACCAGCTAGCCGAGCCGGTTCTAACGAGAGTTGCTCCTTAGATCTTCTAGCAGGGTTCCTCCAGTTCTGGAAATCGCTCTCTGCCCAACCCTTCAAACGGAAATCACCACTTAGACGAGATTCAAGGGAATGGTTAAAGTCTGCGTTATACTGAGACAGATCTCTGGGAGTACCTGACAAAATGCAGTTATAATAAAGGTAAAGTAAGGGTTAGCGGTAAATTAATCTCTAAAACAGTTATAGGTCAAATGAAATCAAGGCAGATTTAAATAATACATATCCAAGTCTCTACAACAATGTCATTTGAGGTAAAAGGAGAATAAAATAATAATGGAATCAGAGAAATTAACCACCTACATGCATAGGGCACGTTATACCCTATCCGACTAACTAATTAATTTTTCAGGATCTGCAAAAGCAATCAAGATCTAAACGAGGCGAATAGTCTCCAGGAATTCTTTTATGGTATTTTTGTTACATGCATGCTGACATTTATCATATTTATATTTATGGATCTTTGTTTGTCTGTTTGGTTTATATATACTAAATCAAACCATTGTGCAGCAGGAAAAGAGGAAGCGACCAGTTGGAACGAACATAAGGTACAATCAATTGTTCAGGCAACATGAAAGTGGGCAGCAATACAACATTAATCAGAATGGATGGACGTTCCATAATATTTTTGACACTTTCTTATCTTACTGATGTTTAATGTTAATTTACATGCATTGAAATTAGTTTATAAGTGAATCACGATTGTGTTTATCAGTGTTCAAAGTGGTATTTAAGTTTTGAGTTAGAGGGCCTCTGACTAAATTGTTTAAATTTAATTGAGTTAACCTCAGAAAATAGAGATTTCATTCATTCATTTATTCAAGATGGTAGAGTGACTGTAAGGATACCACAGTGGAACCTTTAGGAACTCCTTAAAATCTAGGTACATTCACCCAGACTGAACGTTTCACATAGTTTTCAGACATTCTTGTTTTGTTCACTTACAACAGTCAGTTACTACCACAGTGTTAACACGCATGAATAATATTATAGTACTCCAAAAAACACAAATTTCTTGAACAACAATTATGTAACTAAACAAAAAGTAAAGACTGAAAATCAACAACAACAACAACAAAGAACAGATAACACACAAAGTAGAACAAGTACAATACCTGGTCACAACACATCTGAAAACAATGAATAAGTATTTACATTTTACAAGGATTTTCATTTGACAAGGATTTTCATTTTCATAAGGATTTACATTTTACAAGGATTTACATGGCAAGGATTTTCATTTTGATGATGTAGGCAGCTATATAGTTTGGTGAACTTTAACACCATAATAGTAAGAAGTCACAAGCTTCTGGAAGTGGCACTGGAATATTCATTAAAAACAGTCTACAATTAAATTATAAAACATGGATACAACTCTGAGAAAAGATAGTAAATTTATCATTATTTGACTCAAGGTTTTTGCAGTACTATCGATAAAACCATCATAATAAATACCGTGAATCAGTCAAATGAAAAGTTACTAGTTAATCACAAATTGAAGACTCTATATATTTTAGAGATGAAACTATAGTCAAAAATGTAACATGTCTCAGTGGTAGTCATAAAACAATCAATTTTGGTATTATTTTATAAATGTAAGAAAAGAACAGAATGTGTATGCCTTCACTGGGCTATTCCACACATACAACATGCTCTAGACAGAAACTACATCATAGTAAAATAGACATAAAAAGCATGGCAAGAAAGGAGAAGTGCTGTAATCTACTTTAGCAGACTACTATTATATAAAATCTGTACAAATACATTTGATGAGAAAGCTAATTAGACACGTGACCTACAAAGATTACCTAAAATTCCATCCATATGGTGATTGTTATTAATTAAACTCCACAAACCAGGCACAATAAAATCCTCATAGGACCGTCTCTGTAAAGTTACATACAAAACACACTTTATAATTTAGTCGATTTAAAAGCTGGTTCACTGAAGATAGATTTCACCAAAGCACAATACATGTACCTGGAAAGTTTAAATACAATTTTAACAGAGCGTATAATATTACATCTAGTTTTAACATCAAAGCAATTTCTTCACAAGCTGTCTGTAAGCCCTATTCTTCAGGTGAAATGGTCAACCTTTCTAATGATATTACATGTATATACATGCAGTCATTGGGTCAATTTAACATATACAAATAATAATACATGTATCTGACATAGAAAACCGGCCATGGCATAGAAACCATTCATCTGTTAAATTTGATCTAAGTTAACACTGTTACAATCCCTGACATATGAAAATAGGTAAATGTACAAACAGTCAAATGGAACTTCATACATAAGAGGTTTATAATGCAGCTAAGTTAATCAGCTTACATAGGCTTACATGTTCATAGGGTATTGTGTTGACCCTGAAAGCCAAAGGCCCAGGGTTCGATCCCCATTGGAGGCATGCACATTTTTCTTTCTCTCCTTTTATTAAATATATATAACAATAGGCCTAACCTTAAAAAACATGTGACAATCAATGTTATAGTACAGTATAATTTTTGTGTGGAACTGAAACCATTAATAATAAAAACACTAAAAAATAATAATAAAGCAATACAAATTCTGAAATTGTGTACATCAAACAAATGATGAGATTGTAACGGCCTAACTATTAACTCCAGAGTATTGGATACACAAACGGCACATCAGCCATGGCCTAGATGTAAACATTGTTTGACATTGTTTGGTTGTGTAATCATTAAGGACACTCTAGCCTTCCTACTAATGTCTAAATTTACAGTTTTACATCGAGGTAAGAGGCGTAAAATTTATATATATAAGCAAATTTTTCTCTCTTCATTTATTACAAATATATATAAGCTTATTAGATTTGTTTGTTTGATTCGTGTTTGAGGTCGTACTCAAGGGTAATTCACTTATATGACTGATTATCTACTTCTTACTCTGCCTTACTTAATACAGTGAAAAGACCATGTGGAAACCTCGTAAAAACCACACCTGTGATAGCCTGTCACCTTGTTTGACTCCTTATGAGGTCCACTGGGAGACATGAACCTGTGCAGTACATCAAAGGAGGATCAGCAGTCCAACAGGCTAGCCACTGAGCCACAGCCCCAGGCCCTACATATATATTAGAAGATTCATCAGCGACACAGGGTTTGTTGCTTATCTTTTAGGTTTACAAAGACTCAAAGATCAGAGCTACATGTACATACCATATAGCTTTGTGACTGCTTGGGTATTGAAATCTATGCCATTCTATGAAACAAAATTCAAACTTGTCTACAAGAATCAAAGTCGTAAATGCATATAGAAGCAAAATATATATATTTAATCTTGCTAAAAATTATCTGAATTTCTACATTCCAAATGATAAATGAATAAATCAGAAATATTGATGTGAGTTTAGGTCCATTACATGTATATCAAACAATTCAGTGGGAATCATAGTAAGTTAAATTACAAATTAGTGATGATGCTTATCAGCCATTCCGTGATAACCTACACAGTAGGGTTTAAATTTAAAATGTATTGCAGTGACATAAAAAAACTTTTTTTCTGAACATAAGTATATGAGGGTTAAAAAATCAAATGTATTATATCAATCTTTAATCTACTGTCCGTATTACAGACAGATTAAGTGAGTCCAAAATTTGAGTTTAATCCGTGCAAAAAAACATGAGATTCTTCAGCGTGGAAAATACTATGGAAAGTATTGTCATGTGTGACTAAAATATACAGCTGTGCATAGCCAAATGGCAACATTCTTACATCAGAGGGCCCATGACCTGGCTGTCGACGCCAATTTCTTGTACTGCAAATATCTATTCTACCTCATGCTGATGTCACGGGAGTCACGAAAGTGAGTACAATTTTTACTCAGGTAAAGAACTATTTCAGTAAAAGTCAAGTCCTTCTGGCTTTTAAGACTTCTGTAGTATCTCTAACTAAAACCAGAAAAATATGAAATCTAAGTGGTAATATTTTCTGGCAATTGACCTGGAAAGGCTGTCACGGGAGTCACAATTTGTTTGTCACGGGAGTCACATTATGAAGATTTTGTAATGCAGGGAGAATTTTACAAATCTTAACAGAGAAGAAAACAAAAAACAAAGTCATCTTATTATGTTAGAGCAAATAAAGTTGTTTACAAAACTGGTGTAAAATCTTTTGTGTTATTTTTAGTCTGCAAGTGAATGTCGAGTGAATGATGATACTATATGGTCATTGGTGGACTGTTTACACCATGTTTCATTTAATTATTTCGTTCACATAAACACAACCCAAATCACTCCAAATTCAACATAGCAAAAAAGATAATGTACATGGTGAAGTTACATACAACTGTTGCAGATCATTGAAATATATATATACTTGATTAATGATGTCTACTTGCATCAATAAAATTGGGCATCAACAGTCTGCATTTACATGTAGTGTATTCATTCAGGAGACATACAGTGGAAAACAAAAAATTGCACAAAAAAAACATTTAACACCAGTTTTGTTAATACCTTGATAGAGTCTTGCATTTGAAGATCATAGATGAAATGAAACAAGTAATCACATGTAGGCTACATGTGTTTTGAATAAGTTTACACAAATTTGTAATGTACCAAAGTTCAGTTCTGTAACTGACACGAATAGATGTAGAACTTTTATAGTTTTTGTTGACTGAATATTCAATTAAAATCTAGTACTAAAATGATTCTAAAAACAAATATTGTTAAATTCTTTTCAGGTCATGTGAATAGATGAAAAAGATATTAACGTTTCTGGTCAATTGAGTGATGATGATGATGAGTCCTGACAACCCTTGTAAAATTATAAACCTGTTAAATATTAGACAGCAGCTCTTCTGTCCAGAAGATCATCATAATTATTAATAAAGCCAGAAATGCAGCTTTCAGCATGTCACTCATGCATGTACATGTAGAA
>JAUELC010281334.1:0-10009 GCA_031471745.1 Cryptochiton stelleri
CAGATTTATTCATTATTTTCAAAACTCCAATTGATATTTCCTGATATAAAGACCCCTAAAGTAGTCATTTTAGCCCTAAATAACTGGTATATAAGATACCTTTTTTGACTGGTTAGTGATTAGGATGTAGGCATATGCACCGAAACGTTCTGTTAACAACAATAAAACGGGAATAATAATGAAAAAATAGTTATCCTTGAAGATAGAGTTTTCTCTTAATAAAATGAAAATTGGAAAATAATATTTGTTTACTTTTTTTGTCGAATCAGATCGGCGCAAAATTTTGATTGTTCTTTGGACCATTGCACATCTTTTGACAAAGTCAGAATTTTGATATGTTGTCATAATTTCAAAATGGCGACAGTACCTTGTCCAATATTAGACTTGGACTTCTTATGTTATCTTCTCATTTAAAATAAATTATTTAGGGATTTTACAGAATCTGATATAAAGATAAATTAGACCAACAGTTATTAAATGTTTGTTTATATGTGCATGTAGTCTTCCTTTATAGAAATGCATAAAGAATTAAACCTGTACTAAAACACCTGACCTAGTTTATAAATTTCCAGATTATAATAGAATTACATTCTCTAGAAAATATATTTTTAAAATATGAATAAATTCTAATTGAATTTGATTGAAATGCACTTACACACCCTTTTAAAAGTTCCCTTCAGAATTCCTTTAAATACATGTCAGTATAAGGAGAGAATGTGACGCCGGAATATGGGACAGCCTTGTGAAAATATATTTTACAGTGTGACTTCAATTCTATTTATTTATTGACTCGCCCTCAATGGCTTCAATTGCATGCTCCTTCATTTTCTAAGCAATTCAATACAGGATGGGCTTTCTTTCTAATATGACAGTAATGGAGTTTTCTTTCTAATATAACAGAAAAAAGCTTAAATTCTAAAAAACAGTACGACATGACTAATTGACATGTTATTTTGGTTTATAAATTATGAACTGTAAACGTATTTTTTCAAAGATAATCGCAGTGACACAGGGATGTCGACTAATTAAAAACTGATGAATCATCTCATGTTCTAGATAAACTCTCAGAGACAAGTTTTTGAATTGATCTCAGATCTTATGGTTAAACTATATGTCATATTAAAAAAGCGTCATCCTTAAATTTATTTAAAAGAGCTTATTTACGCTATGTTTTCAAAACTTCTTCATCAAAGGAATAATTTATTGCTAATTTTAATCTTAATTCTTACTTTTTATATAGTAAAAAATTGTGATTGTTGTTTGATAATTGACTTATGGTAAACTGTTTATTAATTTATTAGTTGTAATTTAAAATTGAATATTGTAAAATTAAATATTATACATATACTTGATTGTCATTTGATAATTTAAATATTATACTTTAAAAATGATTTAATTCAATAATTTTATGCTCATATTTTTGTTACTATATAAATACAAAATATTTTTATTTTATTTTTAATTTAATGTATTCTAAAATATCTAAGTTATGATGTCCTGAAGACCACAGGGAAGAACACATATTTGTTAGACTGTGTTTATTTCCTCTTTAAATAAAGTTATTATGATATTTTTATGATATAATAATATAATACCCCCATTACGTTTAATTTGATCGTTTGAGAGACCGTGCCGTTTTATGCCTTTGATAATAATAAAAAAAAAAACAAGTAGATGTGTTTTGTGTTGGAATAAAACGAACCAGCCAATATAGATATCTGGCTGATAGTTTCTCAAATGATTTTGCTTCTCACTTCTCGTTCGCTCTTTGAACACATTGTGAGAGTAATTAATAAAAGACCCCGCCCTAAAGTTTGACAACATACCAACCAATCTCATATTCGATAACATATTGTCTGTAACTCGCCTTGAAATAAAAGTTGATATTCCTCCCAAAAGCTACGCTGACATTTCTTCGCGTTTATGTAAAGATGTTTACTCTGTCCAATGGAGTTTTCATATCTGGAAATTAAAAACTAGCCAACAACCGTCCAGTCAGAATGGGACAACCGACAATTTGTGGACAGAAGATGATCGTTAGCACGTGACACGTGACGGCTTTATTGTCATCGGCAATATTATACAAGGCTAAAAATGTAAACATAATTGTAAAATTGAAATGAGCCGTGTGCGTGTAGACAACAACGGTCCAGTCCGAATGAGAGAAGACGATTTGTGGGCAGGAAACGATTGCAATTAAGGCTTAATAATTTCAATTATATTTTTTGAGAATTGTTAGAATGAAATGTCCCAGAAATCATTAGACACTACATTCGGAGGAGTCAATTATGTTGACTGAAAAATAAAACCCAGGAAAAAACCTGGTATTGTATAACATGTAGATTTATCTTCTCCAATCTGTCTCGGTTAACATGCAGGGAAATGTCAATTTTCAATTTCAATTGATTCTAGTTTTCTGGATTCTGGCTAGGTTATATTTCCTGTATTCATCATAGTAACTTCCATAATGTCGTCCAAATCGTTTGACCACACAATTTATCATCGACTTCTAACCAAATCTAACCATGACCCATAACTTTTCGGATTGAATGTTTATAAAATGTAATAGTTTTATTTCAGACAATGCATTTAAGAATTGACCATCACGATTTGCAGTTTGATCGAGGTATTAACTCTCATCTGAGTGTGGTTCAAACAGTGTTAACTTTCGACGAGGAATCGGTAGAAAGTTTACGCAAGGTTTGAACCACACTCAAATGACAGTTTATAACCGGATAAAACTGCAAAACGTGACGGTCAATTCTTACAATTTCCCACTAAACCGATTTTTAATCTGTCTAAAAAGCGAAAATAGGCAAAACAAAACACGTAGACTATGCTGACTTAGTTTCAGTATCCATGCATGTAAACAGATGCAACCGTATCACATGTGTTAGCCTAGTTTCTAGACCGGTGTACGTTATACGCGGTCTAGGTATGCGAATTCGTCGGGTCGAAGCAGTACTCTAAAACTGTACAATGACGCCCATTAAAATAAATATTTTTAAACAGCCAGTTTACCATCTTGAGAGTTTTCCAACATCAGCCATAGAATCTCCACACAGCCAAGTTTGCCTTTGCGGAAGTTCAAATTTCGCGCATTCGTTTTCCGTATGCCGCCGCACTCGTTCAAACTGGGATGTGTGCAAATTCTGACGGTTGATGTAGGAAAAGGTGACGTACATCTCGATCGAACATCAAGGGAAGCCCACACGATAGTATTCGGGCCTCGATGGTATACTATTTGTTTAAAAATATTTATTCGACGAATTCGCATACCTAGACCGCTAGACCGCATATAACGTATGATATGCCGGTCTAGAAACTGGGCTAGTAAAAACCCTACTCAAACCAGTCTCTTTAGGAATTGTTGGCATGATGGAATGAACTTTCCTCTGGGACAACGGTTTGGCTGTGTACCAAATCATGTGATCAAAACAAATTTGATGCCAGAGGACGAGACTTTTGGATCAATAGTTTTAGTGTTTGTAGATATATCACAAAAAGAGGAATAAGAAAAACCGCGCCACAAGGTAAAGGGGGGCATGCAACGCTAGTAGGATACTTGCGTTATACACTGCGCTAGGACCAAAGCCGCATACTCTCTACCGTAGTCATCAATGTCGAACGGAAAACTTGTGACCAACAGGTGTGGGTGAAATTCCAAATCTCTGGAGACAAAATGAACGGCAATTAAATAACATGCTCTGTAAAGGAGAGAAATCAAAGAATCATTTTCCAAATAAAGCTTGATTTTTGGAAAGTCACCGGCTTCAAATATGGACTTGTGAGCCGTTGGTTTGACCTTTTCTGCCTTTACCTGGAAGTTTCAAAAAACCATTCAAGACGGCGTTAGCTTTTAAGAACTCTATATCCCTTACGATATCGATATCACGGCCGATGTCCTGGGGATGGCGGTTTAACGCAGCTCTCAAATTATTCATGGAATTTATGTGGTAGTCGCTTTCCTTTCTTGGTTTATAGCTACTGCATAAAAGTATCTTATTTTTTCGCCAATTCTATGCTAGTAATGACGGAAAAATCTACATCTTGCTCAGTTTCTGTACACCAGTTCGAAATTTTAAATAATAATAAAAAAATGATACGGTAAGATCCTTTTTTTTGTCTATTCATTTCTTACAATGTTATGTCCTTATTTTACCATGACATTCCAGCGTGTGTTTGTTTTTGTCTTTTTGAAAAGAATTTAATGATATTTGTCACTTTATATTCTGTCTACTACATAATTTAAATGCCACAATAAGACTAGTGGCAGACTTTTAATAATTACACAATTTTAGTTTCTTATCAGTTTGACAGTTGCCGGGGTCAATCTTTGCGGAGAAATCCCCTGAGAAAGTAATTCCAACTCATTTGCATTAATTGTGTAAACCGCAAAATCTGCCGTTTACACATGTGTAAACAGCATTTTATTGAATCACGTGACGCCTTCCTGGCCAATCGCAGCGCGGATACGATTGGGATAGTCGTAGTGGAGTATTATTTAAAATATAAAGCTTATAATGAGGTCTTCATGCCATCTAGCGCGCAAAGGAAATGATATCACTGTACTGTTTTACAGGAAAGCTGGTTGCACAAAGTCGCCTCAATTACAATATTGCAGCTAATTTTAGTGTAATAACTTACTTGGGACAACGATTTCGAATAATTTATCAACAATGTGATGACCAAAACATTCATCAAATGCATTCCCCGCAGTCACATTAATTATCTATGAATATTCTTAAGATGTGAAACCGCCTTTTAAGAAATATAATGACCACAATGTGATTTATCGGCAGTAGTATTAAATAAACAAAAGGCCGAGTTTCTGCCTCTTCGATCTGTGTGACAAACAAAACAGTAAGATGTTTCTATTAAATTTAAAGTTTGCCTAACTACTCACATAGAAGTTGTGATGTTGGAAATAAAATGGCAATTTACAGTAGATATCGCTTCTTATTAGTTTTACCTTTAGTTTTATTTCAATGGTTCATAGTAATTATTAGGAATTATTTGTTAACTATAATTTATTGAGTAAATATTTATAAAGTGTTAGTGACAACCCCGAAATCCAATCAAACTTTACCAAGATTAGTGGTGGTTTGTTTAGGATTTCGAAAGAATGAAATAAACAACTATCAGCTTAACTCTCTTGTTTACAACCCGAAATGTCCATTCAAATCAATCCACACAAGAACCGAGAACACTAATGAATGAGGAGCTGGCAGAACTAACTTGTTTCAATAAAACATGACATAAATAAATTGGCTATTACCCTATGTGAACCGTGTCAGATTGGAGACGATTAGTGTTCATTAATTGTTCTCTTCAGTTTGTTAATATGTATAATTCATATCCCAAACTTCCCTGGGTGTTGATTCAGATGATTTCTAGTAAATGATTCATTTTAATCTAAATATTCTCTATTTACCTATATTATTAGCGCGCTTTCTTCTGGATAATACGTGGAATGTCACGTGTTTCATGGTAACGATTGTCTACTGTTTTTCTATCGTTGTGGGTTCCATTCAGGCTTTGTGGGTGTTTATTCCGGGTCAGTTTTTGACCCCGCGAGACGACAACTTAATTTGGAAGGGTAAACATCTCTTAAGATAAGTAAGGAAAATGGTTAAGCCGATTTAACACAGAATATGAACATCTATTTGAAGTCGTGTCATAAAAGAAATTGAGCGTACAATCATTTGATTCCGGAGGTCAGCGAATATAAGTTTTCAAACTCAGTGACATCCGATGGACCCCTGACATTAATCAATGTTACTAAGTGTTCTGATCGCAGGAACATTAATTTTCAAACATAGCAAAATGCTTGACATTTTATGGTTTGTGTCATTGTGGCTATTTATTGTTAGAGTACACCTCCGTCATAAAAGTGAAATACCATTGAGTACATCGTTAAACACCAATCAATCAAGCAATCAATCAATCAACCAGAAACTAGGGATTTGCATCGTTTGGTTTGCAAGTCTTTCTGCTCACAATTCGACTATTGTTTATAATAGACTCGTGAATCCCATCTCTAGATCCCAATGAAGACAAGTGGTGAGTTTAGTTACAAATATTACTCTATAATGTGAGGCTTTATTAAATGAACTGTGGGGCTATCCAACTCTTATCGATAAGCCATTCACTTGGTTAATAAATCTTACTTAACTGTATCATACCCCGATGGTTAAAACTGGGGTATAACTAGATCTTCAGAACGTTATCCCATACCATGCCCCGGATTATCTGGAAAACAACACACCTCATAATCCTCATTTGATTGGATGTAATAATAGATTAATTGTAAGATTGTCACAAAAGAAATGATTGTCGCTTTAGCAGAAGAAACGTTTACCGTTAATTTAGATTGTCGATTTAGACAAGACACACGTTCGTAAGATGAAATCAATAGCTTTGTCAAAATAACGTGGCATTGACACTAGAGATCAACGAGAATAATTTAGTAAGAAGTATACGGATTTGACTATAACGTGAATTACCTGGGAAACAATATATCTTGATGAATATTCAAAAACAGAAACATCGTCTGTTCTAGAAACAACTATGATGTTTGTTCTCGATTGTCTGTTCGAACAGTGCGGTTAAATGTACATCGCACTACCTTAAAGGACAGTTCCAAGTCTTCCACGTTGTCTTGCCTTTGTCTTGCAGATTAACTCAGGCTAGGAGAGATAACTCCTCCCTGTTTGGGATATAAGACAAGTTCAGGAATCATGTTTCACACAAGGACACATTGTCTCGAGAAGATGAGTATACACTCGACAGGACGCCTACTTCCAACAAATGGCTTAAGTTAGGTTATAACCATGGTGTTTTCTGTGTTTGATCTTAACATATTGCATTTGGTTTCTGTCACTGCTGCCGGTTATGGGAATATGTCTCCTTTGTGGCGGCCAGGTAGTTAGGTGGTCTGATCCCATTAGTCCAATTCACTTTGAAGTATTTAGGCCAGGTGCGGTCTATCGAGGTTATGTTTCCCTATGGAGCGAATTGCTTCCCATCACTTGGTATCTTACGATTATTTCCCTTTGATTTCCAGACGTTGTATCTTCAATTTGTGTAGTTTCGGTAAATGGTGCCGAGAAGTCGTAGGGTGAAAATTGATAAAATGATTTGACTGGAATAGACTCGGTCTTTCAGGCATATTGCTGAGGATAAAATTTTTCCACAGTCTCTTTATATTTCTTACAATGGTAATTTGTAAATCTCAAAGGATATTCATAGCTGACTTCGGATTACCAGACATGAGGATAACTGTCTTCATTGTTTGTAAAATTACGAGGAATTGTGGAGAAATAATCTGACAGCGGGGAATTAATTTGGGAAATGTTCTTGATATTTATAATCACATTGAGGTTAATGCAGCTGAAATAGTTCTGCAATTATGTTATTACCTTCAAATCAACAGCAATATAGTCCTGTAATTGAGACGCCTTTGAGTAACCGGCTTTCACCAGCTCACTTAAATGAACCTCATTGGAGGGATATTGCTGTGGGCGTCAACTATCCATTATTTACTATCATGACATTGAATCCTCTAAGTTTTGACATAATAGAGACAAAAAAGAACGTTTGTGTACTTTGCTGTTAGCTATGGACACTAGTTTTGTGTGTCACTAGTGAAACCGTATCCACAAACATAAAATAGACACAAATTTGATTCAAACAAGAGCTCAAACAAAACTCCTTGGAGATTTGTCTACAGGACGTATTAACTCTTGCTCAAATTTTTCACTTCAGAAACCACGGATTTGTATGGTATGGTTTACAAGTCTTATTGCTCACAATTATACCATTGATAGACTCGTGAATCACATCTCAAGATCCTAATGAAGACAAGTGATGAGTTGAGTTTTAAGCATTACTCTATCATTTAAGGCTGTGTTAAATGAACCGCGGTTCTGTCCAACTCTTATCTATAAGCCATTCACTTAGTTAATAAACCTTATTTAACTGTATCATACCCTGATGATGAATAATGGGTTATAACTAGATCTTCAGAAAATTATCCCGTACCTTGTCCCAGATTATCTGGGAAACAATATACCTTGTGATCCTCATTTGAGTGGATCTAATATTAGATTAACGGTAAGATTATCACAAAACAAATGAGTGTCGCTTTGTCAGAATACAAGTTTAACGTCAATTTAGATTGTCAATTTTGGCAAGACACACACACGTGTGTCAAGACTAAATCAATAGGTTTATCAAAATAGCATTGCATTAACTTTAGAAATCAACGAGAAAGATTTAGTATAAAGTATACCGATTTAACCATGTCGTGGATTATCTGGGAACACAGTGTCTCAGGAAGATGAGTTACAGGAGACAGGAAGCCTACTTCTAAAACATGGCTTGAGTCAGGCTACCCATGGTGCTTTCGTTGGTTGATCCACTCTTAAGATGTTACATTTGGTTTTTGTCACTGCTGTCGGTTATAGGAATATGTTTCCATTGGGGCAGTCAAGCAGTAAGTTGATCTGAACGCAGTAATCCAATTCACTTTGAAGTATTTAGGTCATGTGCGGTCTATCGTGGTTATGTTTCCCTATAGAGCGAATTGCTTCCCATCGCTTGGTATCTTACGATTATTTCCGTTTGCTTTCCTGATGTTATAACTTCAATTCGTGTAGGTAAGGAAAATAGTGTAGGGAAGGCATAGGGTGAAAATTGGTCTAATGCTTTGACTTGAAGACTCTGTCTTTGAAGCATATTCCTGAGGATAAAATTATCCCACAGTATCTTCATATTTCTTAGAATGTTAATTTTTAAATCTCAAAGGATATTCATAGCTGAATTGGGGTTAGCAGAGACATGGTGACAACTGTCTCCATTATTTGTGATATTACGAGGAATTGTGGCGAAATAATCTGACAGCGGGGAATTAATTTGGGAAATGTTCTTGACATTTATAATCACATTCGCGTTATTGCAATTCTGCAATTATGTTATTACCCTCAAATCAATAGCAATATGGTCCTGTAATTGAGACGCCTTTGAGTAACCAGATTTCACCAGCTCACTCAAATGGGCCATATGTGACGGATATTGTGATTCCATTTTCCTTCTTTATGTCCGCTCGTTTGGTAACAGTTTGTCTCTTATGTATTAGACAATAGGTAAGGCAACTTTGTAAATATTTTTCTAGCGGTATCTGTGAGAGATAAACAAAGTGTCGTATGGAATAAACAAAGTGGCGCATGCAAATAGATATCAATAGAAATATTAACTTTTCAACATCTAGCTTCAATTGATCTCATTGTGGAAAAAAAATGATTCGGTTGACTCCTTTATCTCTTATAGGCTTAGAATATCATTTTCGTTCCTTTAGGTATATCATGTAACGTTAATTGTGTATGGGGCAATCAATGTTTATTATCGTACTTAGGTAAGTCATTTATTCCATACAAATCCAGGTAATAATACAAATCATGTTCACGAATGATAGGCGAAATTTGTAGATTTTTGGTGTATGAAAAAAGTTCTTTGAGGATTATAATTATGGACCACAGCTTAACCTTGAGTTGTTTTTAAATAATATAAATAAATAAATGAATTAATTTGGAGTTCATAGATACACTCATTACACTAGTACAGAAGGTTAAGGCCAGAATGTTGGGACAGAGGGAAACTTTTAAGGGCTGAGGAAGGACCATAAACACTTGGGTATCACAGACACAGAGACCAGACCAAGAACCAGACCAATCATTAGGGGCTCCCAGGGTGGTGGGTCAAATATTATGCCATAAAAACAACTCTATGAGTTTTAACTATTTATGTCTCAATAAAGTTGTAACAGGTTTAGATCTATTATTTAGTATCCTAAACATCATTCTACAAATGAATAACTATCTAATAACTTGAGCAAGAGTGTGTCTTAAACATAGTGTGTGAGGGTTATTTCACTGTGGGGCTGTGGACACTTAGTAACATTGATTAATGTCAGAGGTCCAGTGGATGTCTCTCTGAGTTTGACAACAGA
>JAUELC010281345.1:0-10009 GCA_031471745.1 Cryptochiton stelleri
TGTTTGAGCATGTTTAACAAAGATATGGGATTAATATTTAATTAAATGATGAACAAATAAAATAATTTGTCATCACTGAAAAATTGTGAGGCGGAAAAAATTCGATGAGCTGTGACTCAGTAAAGGTGATGGATTATGTAGCAGCAGAACATGTGATGATAAAAGGAATATGTTAAGAATTCGATCTTTGTGATAAGTTGATAGGCACCCTTGTTCGCTCGACGTTTGATCCTTTGACAAATATGTCCCCTTAACTACATCATCAACAACGTTACTCAACAGGTCAACGCTTGGAGCACTTACGGCATTTACCCATTGCTTAACAGTGGTCTCGCCAGTTTGATCATGCTGCTTAACATATTCCCCAGACCCTGTGCCTGTTGATGGTTGGCACCACGGAAGACGTTTAGACCAGCACTGCCGTCTTGTTGAGTATAGTTATCGTCATAGGCTTGTTGTCGGATCGTTATCGTGTTAGGTGAAATGGACAGCTCGTTGCCGTCCAAAGTGTAGTATCGCGATCACCTTTCCACGCTGAAATGGTACTGTTCGCCCATAGTCGTCACTTATATCGATTTCCACTGTGTTGAACTCTTTTTTCTGGACCGGGAGGTATTGAATATGTTGAAACTCCTGATTCACTTGAACTCGGTTGTTACGATGATCGATGCCCACGGTGCGCAAGAGAGATGCGAGCGTATCGCCTACCAAACGAGGTATTACAGACGTCACAGTAGTTGTACTGTGCTTGGAGACAGCTATCGGGCGTGTCCCAGCGGTGTGGTACCGCGTCTAGGGGCTCGTCACTCGTGTTGTAACAATGTTGTAGAAATCGACACACAATAATTACTGTAGTCACTTCTTGTGGAATGTAAGTTGAAAGAGTTGACAGGTCTCATCGAAGGTGAAGATCACCGCATCTATAATGTGATGCAGGGGTCATGTGGGTGTTTTTCGACACCCCGCCCAAGGTCTTGGCCAGTCTTACCGATGTGGGGTAGTACCCTGTAGGAAGGGTTAGCTGATGCATGGGTTCCGTTGAAGCGTTCCTCATCTAGATGATGTCGTTATAGGCTTCGTCTGTCGTTATGCGGGAAATGGAGCTCCATCAGACCATACTCCCATACCCCTGTCAACCATATAACCTGTGGTACTTGCGCGGTATAATGCCCCACTTTTTTCGGGGGGAATAAGTCCACATAACTATATTGCTGGGTAGTGTGATATAAAACATACTACCAATCGAACGTCAGTCGCCACACAACTGAAGTGGCTACCCTGTGTGTGGGTCTTTACATAAGGACTCCAGCGTACGAGAATAGCAGGTATGTCGCCGTCGTGTTCCGGCGCAGAGTGGGTTGCGGGGTGTGCCGCGGAGTGTGCTGCGGTGTGCGGCTCGGTGTGCAGTGCAGGACTACAGCGAGAATTGCCGCGTGTGCCGCCCTGTCAAGTATATGTGGTTGAAGATGGGTGAACTGGTATCAGGAGAGCTTGAAGGTGATGGTAGTGTGTTCAAGACCGTCCGCCCCATTGCGGACGCACTCTCTCGGGATATTCAGGGCTCTGATTGTACGGGCTAAGAGCTCACGATCGTGTACAGCTCCCAGGCGTCATTCTCATAGTGCGGCATTGATGAAATCGACCCCCCCCCCCCACCCCTTCCACTTCCAAAAATAGTTCAGCTTTTTTGTTCCAACGGGTCGTAGGACTTATCTTGATGTGTTGTAGTAAAGCTTTGGCTTTTATTGCGTAAATGGACAAGGACACTTGTCAAGATGTCCTCTTCAATACGTTGAAGCCCTGTCCCAGGTAGCACATGTAAAGGGGTTGTCTGGTTGTGCGTTGTGTCGCTGTTGGTGGATGGGTGGGTTGATGAGGGAGTGGTGTTATGGAAGGATATGGTCCCGTGGTCGCTTGTGATGTGAGTCTGCCTTGAAGCTGGTCTTGATAGGTCAAATAACGCTACACGGTCTACTGGCACTGCTGAATTTTCTCTGTAATGGACAAGTCGGTAGGTCCTTACATCGCTTCCATCTCCTGATCGAATGTGTGTGCGGCTTTGATCTGGCTATTGGTTGTATACTGCACCGCGCTCTTTGCCGTTACCGCCTGTTGCAAAGCTTCCAATAAGAGACCATGGCTCAACGTTTACCTGTCAAAAGCGAACTGACTAGTCCTATGAGTGGTGCAGCCAAAGCGCTGGGTAAACTACCACCGCGTTGGACGACAGCTCGTTTCCGTTTCAGATTGACGCCTTTGTTGGCTAAGATGACACCATCACCCATCCCCATGACAACACCGCACTCACTTGACCTCGGCTCAGCCTCGTTCCCATGCTTTACTTATTATGTAGTGGCTGAGCCCCTTCCTTATTATGTAGTAGTTTGCACCACCTGCACCTCTTCGCTTCGCCAATATATGAATAATAAAAACATGGGGTCATTCGAAGAGATATCTTAGCGTTTGCTTATTCGTTTCAACCTACAAGTCAAAGCATAATTAGCAATAGCATCCGTCTCAGTCGTGTATTCTGTTCAATCCAAGTGATAATCATTTCTAGATTTAACACATTGTCCTATCAGTGACGGAATCAAACAACCACTTCCGGTTTTATGACGTCATCCCTTCAAGATATCATCACCCATCCCCATGACAACACCGCACTTACATGACCTCGCCCCAGCCTTGTTCCTGTTACTTACTTATTAGGCATTGGCGGATCCCCTTCCATTACTATGTTGTAATTTGCTCCTCCACGCTCTGCCAATACAGAAATAGTAATAAATTGCGGTCATTGAGTACACATCACACCTGAGCTGCCCTTACTATACTACCAGTACCATTAAGTTCTAACAGTAGTTTGTAAGAGTAGCGCCTTCTTCTATACAGTATATAGAGTTTGAAAATCACAACTCACCTGATGAATCATGCGAAATCCTGTTTAACCATTGATAACGTTTCTAGTTGACAAATGCATTTTACATATTCATAAAAGAAAATAATGATAAGCCGGTGAATCTTTTGCAATTTCATGGTTTTAATAGCGTATAAAACCACTTTTGGCTATTGCTTTATTACGACATTTGATCCTGAAAATCAAATTGCGCGGAATAGATAATTATAATATCTTCTGAGCAGCCTACGTCACATGTTACGTTAAAAGCTGGCCAAAAACTACAATCCCGTTGAAAAGCTCTTGCAAGTAAGAAAGACTCGACACCTGGGGAGAATAATATTAATTATTCAACGATTAAACATTTGCTTGATAAATGTTTTAATCTATTGCTCATTTTATATAATTCTATATGGAATAAGATGACTCTTGGTGTGGAAGAGAGCTACTGACTTCCAGGTTTCCATGCCTCGGAAAACCCCTCCCCTGTTCACACCCTATCTACCTATTACCCTAACATCGACATTATATAAAGTTATGGAAACAATGGTCAACTCAAGGTTGGTAGGGTTTCTTACAAAAAATGAACGTTACTCTCCAATGCAAAGTGGTTTTTGTTCTGGTCGCTGTACAACTAATCATGTTGTTAGCTTAGAAACTTCAGTTTCTAAAGCATTTTCAAACAAAGAATCGGCCTTTTCGGTGTTTTTGGACATCGAAAAGGCCTACGACATGGTATGAAGTATGGTATATTAATAAAGTTACGTTATATCGGGGTGTGTGGACAGTTATTAGGATGGGTTAAGCGTTTTGTGTCTGATAGATCCATCCGTGTTCGAATTAGGAATGAATATTCAAGGTCAGTTATTGTGGAAAACGGTGTACCCAAGGGGAGTGTTATTTCAATGTGGCCATAAATGATTTACCGTCTGCCTTGAATCTTAAAATTAAGTGTTCTTTGTTTGCTGATGACATGGCCATTTCGTTAAGCTCACGAAACTTACTTTTAGCTAAGAAATATATTCAACAATGCCTCGATGAAATAGAGGGTAGAGTAAAAAATGGGGTTTTAAGTTCTCCTCCAGGCTTATTTTTACCCGTAGACGGTCTTTACCGTCATTGACTGTCAGTTCAAACAATGATTATATTAAAATGACCAGTAACTTTAAATATCTAGGAGTAGTGTTTGATTCGAAAAAGGACTTGGGCGAATCACATTACCTATGTGTTTAATAAATGTCAGAAGTCTCTTAATTTGATGCGCTCTGTTTCAGGGAAATCGTGGGGTTCCGATAAGCATAGTCTGGTGTTAATGTACAGAGCTCTAATACGTTCTCGTCTGGATTATTGTGTAGAATGCATGGATTCCGCTTGTGATACATTGGAGTTCAGGTTTTATCGTATACAGTGTTCTGCGCTTCGCATCGCAACTGGTACATAAAAATCCGTCTCATTTAATGTGCTACAATATATGTGTGGCGAACGACCTTTGACCATTCGCAGGCAATTTCGAACCTTAAAGTTCGGGATAAAATTGGAAACATCACATAATAATTCTGCCTTTGAAATTTTCAAACTTTCTTATTATGTTAATTGTTTATACAGAGGCTACCAAAATAAAAGAACCGTTTAGTGTAAGAGTTAATAGGCTCTATGCTAAGTTGTTCACATCAGATGTACAGGTTTGGACTTTGTTCCCCATTTTCGGCCATGGAAAATACGGCTACCATTTGTGTCAGTAAGCCTGCACTTTAAAAAATGTAAATCAGATAATCTAAATGTAATAACAGGTTGGAGCAGAGATCACATTCAGAAAAACTGGAGTGTGTGTATACAGGTGTACACGGACGCCTAAAAGTGTTCAGAAATAGGTAAAGTGGGTGGTGCATTCTATATCCCCGAAATTGGGCTGGGTAAAAAGTTCAGACTGACTGATACAATTTCGGTCTTCTCTGCAGAGCTTACATCAATATTATGTGCACTAAACTTTTTACAAGAGTTCAGACCTATGAAAGCTGTAATCTTAACGGGCTAAGTTAAATTCATGTGCTTCACAATTTTATTTGCAATAAATGTTCGCCCACCTTCTTTGAGATTTTCCAACTGACAACAACACTGTACTATATGGGTGTTGAAGTATGTTTTGATTGGATACCTGATCATTCGAATATAGCAGGAAATGAATTGGCTGATAATTTAGCTAAACAGGCCACTTTCCTTCCAAATATTTTATTACATGTACCCCTCTCGCTTTCAGAAATTTTGTCTGTGGTAAAACATCACTTTTTAGGTATGTGGCAGAACGAATGGGACGATTCAACAAAGGAAAGATTTTACTATGGTTTTAATCTGTCTGTTTGTAGTCAAAATATATCTGAGAGCTGAAGTACTGTACCGTTGTGTATTTTCTGAGCACGTCCAAACTATTTGAAGGGGTTTGGTCTACATGACACTGAGTTTTGTGGACAGTGTCTTGTAGAAGAGACGATAGAACCGGTAATTTTTAAATGTGTTAAGTACAGGATTCTTAAAAAAATGTTAATTATAGAGTTGCAGCATATAGGCATATTTGATTGTTACATGGCTACAGTGTTTGCAAATGGCGCCGTCATGTAAAATCATACCTGTTTTAATGAAATATTTATTAATGTGCGAGAGATTTCAAGTATAGCTTCAATGTTTGTTTGTTTCATTGTTTTGGGGGTTTATTGTGACTGAGTAGTTATGTACTGAAAGTCACGATTATTTTGATCTCTTATCATTATGACGCATACCGTTCACATGAATGGAGCCGCCAGTAATCCAAATCACCACCTCCAATGCCGTTGAACTGGTACAATGGGCGTTGCGCACTTCTGGTCCATAGACTTCTGGTTCTACTGATTATTAACAACTACAGTTTATATCACTTTATGGAGAGGTTTATATTATTTCTTACAAATAAAAGGACAAATACAATGCTGACATTTTTTTACAGGTTTCAAGTTTCAACTTTATTTCACTGAAGTAAACATGCTTCAGATGCTTCTCGTGACAAATCATATATTTGACATAATAGTGCATGTCATACGTGAGAGGATAGAGCTGGAAGTGCGTCTTCCTCATTACTGATTAAGTTCTCAATAATGGAGACTGTCTTAACGTTTTTGCTTGATACAGGAATCGCGCTTATATCTTAAAAAACCCATGTGCCAGGGGGAATATGTCCAGAAGGGGCCTATGTCCTCCAAGGGGAGATGTCCGGGGTAAATGTCTGGGTAGGGGTAAGGGGATCAATGTTCTTCAGGAAGTGATGACCAGGGGGAAATGACCACAGGGATTTAGGGAGGGGAGATAGAACCCTGTTAAGACGCAGGATTTTGTGAGAATGAGGAAGGCCGAAGGGGCAATCTAGTCTTATTTTGGCAAAGAAGTTTGGTCTAGCATGTTGATTAGATCGATCTTACTTAATGCCATTTAAAGAAACAAATTTGTAGTCAAGACAAGATGAATATTTTCTAGTTAGATTGAAGGTATCTCTTGAAACTTATAATTAAGGGCTGTCAGTGCCTCCAGAAAATCTAGATTTAGCCATGTACCTTGTTTTGAACAACAAACTTATGGTGTTGCTATTAGTATTATCGTTTCATAAAACGGCTTTTTGTACCAACGTTTTTTAAATAAGGCTTTCGTTCATGCACTGACCGGTATATTTATAGAAATAAATTGATTTTAAAATTTTAGCAACTCGGTTTGAAATATAGGCCTACAGTTGATAGTAAAGAGCGCAAACTGTCTAATTCTATCTGATTTACCAGTATTCTGCGGCAAACTTTGACATATTCGATCATAACTAAACATCGCTGTTTTATCGCTATTTGTCAAAATAAAAATTGAATTTACCGCCGTTTTGCTATGGCCGCTTTCTCATTGGCTGATTCTCCGTACTTCGGTTGTGTGTCTCCAGCTGCCCGGATCGTGGAGAAACTCAATGACATCACGCAGTAAACCGGAAGCTAGTTTATGTCGATTCCATGCAGAATGGCGATATTCGGAGATTTATCCGTCACGTCAGTATGGAATGTGCTGTTTTAGTAACAAGAGCTGCGATTTTTTTTCATAAATTATATGCAGTTTGCATTCGTGGTCACCGGACGTTGCAAAGGCGATTTCGTGACGAAAATATATTCAGTGGTTATTTTGGAATATCCTTCTGATTGTGTTGGGGGTCGAGTGATGCCTGTTTTTCCGTTGCATAAGCTGTGTTATATATTATACAGTGGATAGGGGGGAAATCAATTAAAAAAAAAAAATGCAGATTTCTTTGATTTTTTTCTTCATTTTCTCGCTTAGGTATGTGCCACAAATATAAAAAAAACCGCAAAACATTAAAAAAAATTATAAAAACATAATTTATTTACTATCCAACACTCACAAGCCAGGTGACCCTGGGACAGGAGGAACAGCCTCTCCCTCTCACGCTTCCTGTGATAAAAAACCGGAACAGCCTTAAGTACAAATTGGGATTGTTTGTTTGATTGGGGTTTTACGCCGTACTTAAGAGATATTGCGAAGTTGGGGTAAAGTACACAGTTTAAGGCACTGGCTCGAAGTTCTCAATTATACTTAAGCCAACAGTTTTAGTATACGATTATTGATTTTATCCTGACCGCATGCCTTTAGAATATGCAGACCAGACCAAAAACGTCGTTATTTAAATTTTCCAGGTCATTAATAGAAATTGACAAAACAGGTAAATTTGGTAAGGTACCACAGCGGTCATCTAATGTCGACTGTTGTATAAAATAGTCATTTAATATATTTGCTGTTCCTTCAGGTTTGTCATGGACCATATTTCCATGTAAGAGTGGTGGAAATTCAGAAATATGGTCTTCAATATATGACTTACCAAGTTTCCACCAGTCTTTGTGTGCTACGGCTGTATTACATATTTTGTTATCTAGATGCTTTTCGTATTCCTGATTTGCTATCCTTACCCTGTTACTACCACATTGCAAATTAATCGAAATTCATGTCAATCTTCGGGCTTATTTGCTCTCTTCGCTTTGGAATGAATTCGAGAGCGTTTTCTCATAAGAGAACGCAGAAACGGGTTCATCCATGGTTTATCACGTGGTCTGATAACAACAGTTTTATTAGGAAGGAACCAAGAGAGAATATTAAATAGATTGGTCGAGAATATATCCACTGCTTCATTAACATCATGATTATTTAATATATATATTAGACCAATTCATGTTGTACAGACATTTTAAACAAGAAGTACAAGGGATCCGCGGTAAGATGGCTGTTCTTGTAGTGTTTTCGATCGATGACGCGCAGTGCACTCTGGGTAGGAACATCCACCTTTCCGCCGACTTTGTATTAGGATACCTTTCCTCGTATACGGCGAGTTTGGAGTTGAAATAAGTTGTAATGAGCTATTTAGACATATATCTCAGCACACACCATCCCTTGGCTGGCTCACAGAGGTAAGTAGTTAGGTCTGACAAATGTCTCAAAAGGAGACTGAAAAGGGATAGGTGTGCTGCTTAGCTATATGGAACAGAGAGCTATTAAGTTTACTAAGCAAGTTCAGTGGTGGAGTCCACGAATTACTGGTTACAAACCGGCTGCTCTAAACATCGGGTAATCGTTATGAGTAAATAGTTCATTAGAAGCGTTTGTGATAAGTGATTGTAACACAAACACTGCGTGTTAAAACACGCTTGTCTATTCCCGCCACAACTCGGAACCGGACGCGGGATACAAAGGGTTAAGTTTCAAGACCTCAATAATAGTACGGTATAGATGTATAGCTCCTTTATTCATGTTGTTTCCAGCCATACAATTATGTTAACCTACTCTTTTCAAAGATAACGCCTATCCAAAGTAATTGTCACTTTGACTCAATAAAGGCTTTAAGAGGCATTTATATCGATAGATTGTAATAAAATAGCTTGAGTAGACGAACACTGTACGGTATGACGATTATTGAACAAAACACAGGATGCAGGGCGGAGTTTCCCGTGCTGGAAATACACGGGACATTTCTGGGTAGAGATAAATGTCCAACCATTTCCACTTATTTAAATATTTTATGAGAACGAGTTATTTTGAGTTTATTTACATTTGCTTTATGTTTTACGCGGTATTGAAAATTATTCTAATTCACTGACGGTGTTGCCAGTATTAGTGGTGGAGGAAACTGGAGAAAGGCTTGAGTAAAACCATCCCGATTCTCGCAAATCACTCATCGTTCGCATGTATCCCATGTTGTCCAGTGAAGTGGGGGACAATCAAACTCATGTCATGAACTATATCAAGGAATAAGGTATTCGTATTGGCTTGAGTTATTGTCAACATAATTATACCTCTAACCCTTTAGTTATTGACCATGGCACAAACCAAAACTCAGCCACAAACAGTTGGAATCTTGACTTCACACTTGACACACCGCGTTTCCTATGTCCGGAAACTCATATATCGTTTCAGAGTGGTAATGGGAAGTGAATTGCCCTTTTGACATTAAATCATCAGAAAACCATGTAATTACACAATGTCTGTAAACCAGAGCTATATTTTATGTGATATCGGATTTCACTGATAGCATTGCTTACGGTTAATGTTTGGTAACCAGCTTATAATTCAGTCACAACACCACGACACAAACCTAATGCGAGGGTCTGGATTATAAATGGCGTAAGCGGTACCTCAACAAAAAGATACATTCGAAACTAAACACTAACATTTTGGGAACCAGCCAAGCAAAGCACAGGACATATTCACCATATATTTTATATTCATGACCATAATTCCAGATTATGGATCGCATTTCCCGGGTATTGTTCTAAAAAGCGAAATGTCATAATTACGACGACGATATACAAAAGTTGGTTCTTACTATAAACATGGTTGGTTTTAGTCTCGCGTGAACCAGACTATTCACGTTAACTTGCGATCCGCTGCAGGGGTCTGGTCACACAACATACAAAAATTTGCAAATAATCATGGCCGCCACCGTTATCGGTCTATCATTGAACTTGTGTTCTGATAAGCGCTTTTTAAAATAATATTTCAAACTTTGAATCGAATCCAAAACCTATCTGTTTAAATGCAAATTAATTCATTTTACAT
>JAUELC010281367.1:0-10009 GCA_031471745.1 Cryptochiton stelleri
ATGGGGCCACTAATACTGAAAGTTTTACTTCTCCGTCAATAGCCCTCTGGCTAAGGGCAGCATGTTCCGAGCATAATTTCCCGAGCATAATTTTCCAACAGGGCAAAACACTTCACATTTTATGCTTTGTGTCATTGTGGCTATTTACTGTTGTAGTACACCGCCGTCATATAAGTGATATACCCTTGAGTACGGATGTAAAACACGAATCAGTCAATCACTGTCAATAAAGATAGAAACTGCATGGGACTTCACATACCCGTACATGATCTTTGGACCTATACAAAGGCTTGGTAGAGTCCGATTTTCAATTAAGTCCCTGGAAGAAGCGTTACAGGCGAGGGATGTGTGTGTGGGGTGGGTGGGTGGGAGGGGGGCAAATGTTAGAAGGGCCACTACAATACTATTGAGTTTATGTATTATCGTAAACGTTTCTTTGATTTACTTATATTTAACAAAATATTCCGAACAATGCCTAGTTCGGAGCCTCAATAACTAATCCATCGTGGGATTTAGTTTTGATGCAATTATTTAATAGCCTAATGATATTGCTGATGGGAATAAGTAAAGCTTGTAGAAAATGTATATAAAAAACAGTTTCTGTAGTAGACCTTGGGGCGGTAGAAAATAGCAGAATTGTTGTTTTGCCCTGATCTGGGTCACCTCTTTTTAACAGTGTATATGACTCAGAGGAAGCTATTCGCGATTCCACGTGTGAGACTATCTAACTTTATTTGTTGATTCTCTTCTCTTGGATATATACTGACAGGTGGATCTAGTAACAATACACCTGTCTATTAAGCCTGAAAACACAAATTTTTCATCCTATACCTGTGTATCTCTTACGTAACGGTAATGATGTCGCGCGCAGATGCATCACGAGACTAAAGCACGAGACAAGACACAAAGGGTGTTGTCATAGTGACTGACAAACTATACCTTTGGGTATCCCTTACATCACGGTAATGATGTCGCGCGCAGATACACAACGAAATGAAAACACGAGACAAGACAGAAAGCGTTGTCGTCTTGTAGCTGCGGACCCGTAGCTAATTTACAACTTCATATGTAACCGCTACGGGAACATGCCATATAACAATCTTTAGACTTCTGCTCGAGAAAACAACGTGCAGTTCACTGCAGCATTAAAAGCAATTTAACGCATTTCATGGCCAGAAAAGACTGCAATCGCACGAACGAGACACTTAAAATCACATTCACAGCAAAAACAAATCATGAACAAGGTATTTTATCCGCGATTAGAGCAGGTTTATGTTTCAAGGTAAAATCCGCGAGTCTTCTTGAAGCCATTTTCCGGAAGCCGACTATACGTAACTTAAACCGGCTCTAATCGCGGATAAATGACATTCTAAATTATTTTTTGCTGTGAGTATGATTTTAAGTGTCCAGCGTGCGAGACTGAAGTCTTCCGTGATCATGAAATGCACTAAATCGCTTTTAATACTGCAGTGAACTGCACGTTGTGCTCTCGAACAGAAGTCGACAAATTATTACATGGTATTTTCCCGTAGCAGTTACATATGAAGTTGAAAATTAGCTACGGGTCCGCAGCTAGTCGTGTTGGTGACTGACAAACTATACATATGTGTATCCCTTACGTCACAGTAATGATGTCGCTCGCATCTGCATCACGAGGTAAAAACACGAGACAAGACACAACGCGTGTTGTTATAGTGACTGACAAATAAATAAGTTTATCTGCAGATGAGACATACGGGATAAAAAATTAGGTCACAAGTTCCACTAGCTACTATTGAATCTCCAAGGCTTTTCTGATATTTTGTATAAGCATATTTGTGGTTATTTCTACTGGACTCAATAGTTTCTGCTCACACAACTAAAGGAGGTTCAAGTCTCTTTTATTCACTGGAGGCTGGATATCTTAAAATAAAAAGTAGAGGCATCGTTTGAAAGTGATTGGCTAAATAGCATAATAGTAGCTACAGTGCTTGGACAGTTTAAGATATGTTATTCCTGCGCTTCATAACTGGCGCTTACCGTCTCGCCTCGAAAATCGCCTCGTTTCTGTATCTTCAGAACTCAATACGATTTTAACTGATAGTATAAAAAAAGAATTCTGCTGCAACAAATTGTTCAAAGGCTATTGAGGAAGCTAAAGTCACATATACGCACACAGAATTAGGGGTTTTCAACAAATTTTGAAAGCCTCGATTTTAGCAAGTTTTGAAGTTTGTTCATAAATTAAAACAGTTACGTTGAAATAAAAAGAATTCTATGTGTTCAAAACTTTTACGAGCCAAGAGAAATTTAGCCATCATTCGAATTCAACGTAAAGAGGACCAGCCATCTTCCGTTATATATTTCAAAAGAACCTTTGATCCGGCCGCAACGAATGACCTACATATGTAATGAGTCAACGTTTTGAATATTGTATTGGGGCGATGCTAATAACCGTTGACCTGGAGTCCGTCGATACACCAAAGCATGTCCCAAATTTGACAGCAAATTGACACATCATTTAAATTGGCAGAATTTTCAGTTTTCCATTTTTTTGTTTTGCTATTTTGAAACATTCACTTAACCTGAAAATCTGGGGGTGGAAATAAAGGAAAGCTTCCAACTTTTACTTCTTGAGAAAAATTTCTATAACTCATGTGATTCTGTAATAGCGCAAACATATTTAATTTTTGGGTGCGCATGTGACTTTAAGGTTTCACGTATAAAATGTTTGAGAGAGTTCCAGAGGTACAGAGAGTGTACCAAACGTTATTGGACCGTTCTTAAAATGACACGGTCGTCCAAAATGTAATTTAGCTTAAGTTAAAGATATTTTTCTTAACAAACACAAATTTTAGGCGTTTCGTTAATTCCAACCCGGCTTTATAAGTTAAGTGAAAGTTAAAAATAACCCCAAAACTGAACAAATATAAATTCTACCAGAATATTTGAATGAAAGTGTGTTAAATCTGGGTCACGCATTGATATACTGATTCTTAACTCCAAGTCAACGGTTGTTGGTCCCACTCCTTTAAGATTCAAAATGTGGAGTGATTTCATAAAAGGGTTGTCACCGCCTTGAGTGAGTGACTTTTGGCAAGCATGTCTCTTATTTTGGACACATATTAAAAAGATTCTCCACAAACTGATATTATCCAAATAAACTTTATTTGAATAGAACATATTTGACACAATAAAGCAAAACATATATAGTTTGAAATTTTTGGTAAATATAGGACTTTGAATAACAATAGATTGTTTCAGTTTAATTGTTAATGTATACTAAAGATTCGTAAATTAAGACGGTTTAAGGCCAACGTTCACAATTTGTCGTACGACCAAAAATATAGAAGTTCAAATTTAAGTCTCAATTTAACGTATGGAACGTAACGTATTTTTATTTTACGATATTTTTGGTTTTCCAACATTTCATAAAAGTGTCATGGTTATCTATTTGGATACATTAAAAGAAGTCTTTCCAGATGCTAAATAATATATTAGATAAAAATAATGGTTGTTGATTTTTACAAGTTCCTTCAGAATGAGATATATTTAGTCGTAAATGATCAAAATGATCCATAGACTCAATAGAAGGTTAAAGTTCCGTAACACATTGCCTTCTCGCTTGTCTAATACCAAAGTTAATTGTTAATCTACGGTATCATTTAAAGGAGATTACTTTCGGGAAGATAGTATATATTCATAATAAATATTCATAATCTCAGTTTAAAACAACTTAAATTTAGGTTAATGAATCTTTATCTACGTAAACTTCACAACAGCATCACGTGACCCATAAATCGAGACCCTCTTCCATTTTGGCTTCAATCCGACTTTTGGGAAACTCATGCATAATGAAAGACACGGCTTGAAACGGTACTTATTATATTAGAAAACAGGTATATCATATAATATACACACAATTATGGATTAGAAGCTCTGTGTTGTTTTCAAACTAGAAGTTTTAATCCTTAGCCATGTGTTATTGTCAACGATTTCCAGTTACTAAAAGGTATAGTAATGTTGTAGATAAATTTCAACATACAGCACCTTCTGATGAACAAACTTATCTACCCATATTCAAAATTTCTTTCTAACCTACTGACGATGCAACACCCCGTCGAATAAATATATTGTTTAACATTGACACATACAAAATGGTGGTGAAAATAACATATAACTTAGGGGTTTAATAAAATGTTCATATATTGCTCTTGTTTTAACCTTACTTCTTGTCATTGTATATCGTACACCATTTGACAAGGTAAGCATATTGCACTTTTGTTGTCTTTCTATGCTTGGGATATGTGTTGCTGACCAGATCGAGGCTTACTACCGCTTTACATGTCACGTGCGCTTGTCAACAGGACGTTCTTCAGTTTTTTAATTATTTTAGCGACTCCTTTCCAAGTTTTAGACGTTTATGAATATTTATGCAATGGAGGGGATATAGATGGATATAAAAACCAACATTAATGTCTTGGGCATGAAAAATATCTTTAGTTTTTGGAGAAATTGAGCTGTAATTTAACTCTTTCTCTGGACGATATCTCCCTCTACGTCAATTCCAATAATCTTAGACTCATCTGCGTTTAATTTGATTTCGCAGCGTCCAATGTCCTTGAGTGGATCCTTCTTTTTCTTGCAGTCTTCTATAACAACATTTTTAGGATCATCGTCTTCAGCTTGTATGACAATCCTTAAGGATGTATCATTGACGAACATATGCTGGTGGACCACCTTGTATTCCTTGTAGTCTGAAAAGTTAAAACAAATATCATAGTGCTTTGAAAGCTGATTGGTTGATTGATTGATTGATTGATTGATTGATTGATAATTTTATTCACCAAAAGAAATTTGATATTTTACACATGCTACTTATAAACAGTCGTTTGGCGGGAATAAAGTCCCGGAAGGACTTGTTCTATCCCAGAATAATTTAGTAAAGATGCTGTGGTTGGTGGTTAGTATATTTGGTTCTTACTGAAATCGGATATATTATTTTACATACATGCAATACAAGTCAACATATATACAGGATAGTGATCGAGCCAGTTTCTCTCTCTATATTAAGATAATATACGTAATGCCAGAACCAGATCCCGGAATTACTTAAAAACAGTTGTGGGTGATATGTAGAAAAACAAATTGCTATACTTTGGCGTCTCTGTATCACTGTTTACACAGTATTGGTCAGCCTATCTTTGATGGAGAATTGTTTTTGCATTCCATCAGGGGCCTCTATAGACCAATAGGTAGTATGTAAGACATGTAAGCCAAATATATATTAACTAAATTTGTAAAAGGAACACTTGGTGAATGGATAAGCCTCATTCTGGATCCCGGGAGACTTGCTTACTCCGAGATCTTAAAGATTAATTCTGGCATAAATAGTGGCCATTCCTACAAAACCAGGGAATTCTGATTTTGGCAATTCCCTGTGCATGGCCTGGCTGAGAGTGGATATCGTTTTTGGAAAATTAAACGCTTTGTATTTATCGAGGTTTTTTTTCTTCATTTAAAGGGGATTAAAAGATGTGTATAATATGACAAAATCCAAAGAACAGTGCACCATGGTATCATAAGGAAGATTCATTTAACATGTGTACAGACTGTGTGCTCTCCATTGTGCAGAGCAGGGTTGTATATAAGTGAGAAGCGCTGTCTTGTGCTTCAGTTGTAGCTAAGGGACGGCAACTCTTTTGAGAATGAGATAGGCCTGTGGCATGCACATTTTGTCCTGTTAGTTTACAAAATATTGTGGACCTGTGTAAAATCAGGCCGGGTTATTTAAGTACACCTTAGAATAAGTATTAAGTTATCTTTCGAAGTAGGTAAATCAACTGGGTCTAGTAATCGTCAGGAATACAGCCATAGGATCCGTGAATTTAATAGATCACAATAAACAATAGATAAAGTTCAATGCTTAAGTATACTATGCTGTTCTGTGACTGCACTTTCTTCTGAATTTCATCAATGTATAATAGTTATACAATGGATAACAGCAGATCGTCTTATTTAAAATAATATTTACACACTTATGCATAGGCTTGTATGTCAGCTAATATTGATATGACTGGCATGGCTTTCTCAGTCATGTAACTCAAATAGTCACCATTGCATAGATTAGAAAGTGAGCTAAGATACCTACAATCCACTGTAACAAAAAATTAAGTTGCATTTTTACAGTTAAATGGTCTGTGAATGTTTGGACCGGTGACTTTAGCTGTAAAACTATAAGTGTATATAATGTATAAACAAAATTATGCAGTAAATACCGCTGTAACTCTACTGCTAAAATCACTGGTCTCAAAGTTGCCAGTGCTTTTAGCTGTAGAAATACTATTATGTTTTACAGTCGATAAGTGGATTCATCAACGACACAGGGTCTGTCTGTGTCGCTTATTTCTTTAGATTTACAGAGACTCAACCAACAGATCTAGAGATACAGAGGCATGCTGACAAGGCACGTGATGATCTTCAGGTAAAGCGATTCCTCTCATCACTTGACCTATCGTGCCATATTCCTCTCTCGGTTTACAGGGGTTTTATCTGGTATTACTCTTCAACTTAGGTATGTGGCATCAGATGTGGGGTGCATCCGATAAAGAATCATCTGTGTACAGAAGCAAGCTGTTAGGCCCTAAAAATAGCATCTGGACCTCAACAGACCTCTGATGAAATTAAAATACTCATTAATTTCCAGCCTCATTCTATTACAAGTTTCTGCATAAGCCTCTGTAGCTCATTCGGTAGAATGACAGCCAAAGGTTCCGTGTTTAGATCCCCGTTAAAGGCAGATCAAATTGTCAATGCCGATTGGTAAAACTTATTATCTCTTCAAACAAATATTTACAATAAAAATAGATTAGTGTTAAATTGTGGTTGTCTTGAGGTTTGTAAGTACCAACAAAAGTATGTCCTAACGGTTCTTGGTTTCTATCAAGTGCAGTTGGTGTCCTAACGGTTCTTGGTTTCAATCAATGATGGTGTCCTAACGGTTCTAGGTTTCTACCAAGTGCAGGTGGTGTCCTCATGGTTCTAGGTTTCTATCAAGTGCAGTTAGTGTCCTAACGGTTCCCGTTTTCTATCAAGTGCAGTTGGTGTTCCAACGGCTCCCGTTTTCTATCAGGTGCAGTTAGTGTCCTAACGGTTCCCGGTTTCTATCAAGTGCAGTTGGTGCCCTAACGGTTCCCGGTTTCTATCAAGTGCAGTTGGTGTCATAACGGTTTCTGGTTTATATCAAGTGCAGTTAGTGTCCTAACTGTTCTAGGTTTCTATCAAGTGCAGTTGGTGTCCTAACGGTTCCCGGTTTCTATCAAGTGCAGTTGGTTTCCTAACGGTTCCCGGTTTCTATCAAGTGCAGTAGGTGTCCTAGCGGTTCCCGGTTTCTACCAAGTTCAGTTGGTGTCTTTATCTTCAAGAATATTGTGTATTTATTTGTTTTTATTTATCCGATGCTAGACCAACAGAATTAAATCCCAATGACGAGCCATTGGTTAACATAATTGTGGAAGGAAAACTGGATAAAAACACACGACATTGGTTGTTTGCATTATCATATCAACTCATATACAGTCCGTGATAATCGAACCGCAACTTCAGAGGTGAAGAGGGTCAATGGACCTAACGCGTACAATGCCACTCTAGACCGCTCTGACTCAAAATTCAAGAACGCGCCGCAACAGATGCGACTGTTGCAAGGGAACAGATTTATTTCTTATTGTTTGCACCAGGTCGACGTGAGTTGTTTGACTTTTATTCCTGACGTCTTCATTTGTTTTTGTGACTGCTCTAATAAGCTATGTTGAAGTTGAAGAGCTCTTGTTACGTAAGCTAGACAAATTAACCAAATAAACTGATTGTTAAGCAAAAGAGGTGACGGTACTATCACCCGGATAGCGGGAGGCACAAGGGCGCGCCCGAAAAAACAAAATTCCGCGGCTAAATGGCAAGGTTGGATCATGCTGTTATGTTGGCAGCTGCCGCCAATTCTCACATGGCTATTTCGGGATAGAAAGAAAATAAAACAATTTGTTGTTTGTGTTATATGCTATTCCTCGTCTCTCATTTGTTGTCGTTAGTAAAATAGACGAAAGACAAATTGAAAGTACAAAATCAATAATCTTTAGGTCATGTTTACATGAACAGAAGCCCTAAAACCGTTGAGCATTCCTGATTATGATCTTAAATGAGCTGTTAAGAAAACCAGAAGCTCTTCGTGCTTGCCGCAGAATATAGATTCGAAGGATAGGGAGTTGGTGCAACAGATATTGTAATAAATTACCGATAATGTAGTAACAACTGATGTATGTAAAATTAACCGATAGTGCAGTAACAACCGATATTGTAATAACTTTTGACTGAAAGTGTAATAACTGTTCTAACAGATACTGTAACAACTTTTGACCGATAATGTAGTAACATTTTTTTCTAACAGATACTGTGGTTATTTTTTTTAGTTACTACATTATCGGTTAATTTTATTACAGTATCAGTTGTTACTACATTATCGGTAGTTTATTACAGTATCTGTTGCAGCCGGAGTCCATGCAGTTTAGGACACGCTACGTTTAACATCATCTTACTAAGCCAGCCAGATGTGATTGAAGTCTGAAAGACATTAGTGTATATTACGAAATAAATTCGTGTGTGATACAACAATCTTACCAGATTTGGCCGATGCAGCAAGCGTAGCCCATTTTGCCCCATTTAAGCCGTCCATTAAATCCGCCATTTTTACTCAATTGAACGAAATACCTGAAAACATAAAACGACGGCGAATGTAGATGTGTAGTTAAGAGAGGATTGCTATCTGTAATCTTCAGTTCAAAGAAAAGTAAAAAAAAAAACACTCATTTTTTAAAAGCGGAAAATGTTACTTTCTAAAATATTAAGTTGTGAGTGACAGATGTATGTACAATGTAGGTGCCCGGTAGTGCGTTTAAACTGTACAGTTGTGTTATAATGGGCCATACGGGATCTGTGTTGGTGCCTTAGAAAAATATTTAACCCATGTGTTTCGTACCATCTGGCCGGGTGTCAGTCCAAACCTTAATTAATGCGAGCCTAAGAACGAACTGCAAACATAAACTTAGTATAAGATGAAAGCATTTCGATACGAATTCGAAATTCAAGACGGCAAAAACACCTTATGGAAATATCGTAAGCTCTCAAAATGTAGTATAATGTATTTTCAAGTAAGGCACAGATTGTGAACATAAAGCAATGTTGCTGGACTATCTTAAAGTATATGAAACATAGCTGAAATTGATTATCTATTAATCTAATCTTTAACAAAGATATTGAAACAGTAACACAAAGGTGTGATCACGCAAGTAGTGTGCGATTTGTAGCTTCAAGATATTAGATATTAACTAAACCATATGAGGGAGCTCAACGAAACAAAAGTTAAGTTAACATCAATATAATATTGTGTTTTTTAAGCATCACTCTAATAACAGCGGTACCTAAACCCAAGATAATCCGCCGTTAATGTTGTAACATCATAACAGCGTTATCCATTGAATACTTGGCGCCTAATTAACAGCACACCTGTGCAATCTAGACATAGGTTGGTTGTCTAAACGGTAAGTCCACTTTGGAGATTCGGTGCTAAAAATGTTATTACATCAAATGAACAGAATATAATCCAAATGTAGGCTTTCCGAAAATCAACCCTCCACCACAATGGTGGCAATGGGTCAGTTACGATTAATTAATGTTTGCTAACTATAGGGTAAATCATTAACAAGTTATAGTACCGTATTAATTATTGACTAAAATACAGCAATATCAGGTTATTCAAAATAGAGATTGTCTAAGTAATGGTTGATAAATAAACTTAGTTAACACAATACCTGTAAGTTGATGAGGATAAAGGAGAATTATCAGTAATACTTCTTAACACCTGATCACAGAGCTTAACTCTCACAGACCTAATCTCATCCGTCTATCTCCTGATAAAAGGTACGCTAGCCTAAACAACACCTTCCAGCCTCGACGTGTGCAGATACGAACTGAAGTGCTT
>JAUELC010281378.1:1014-16249 GCA_031471745.1 Cryptochiton stelleri
TTTGCAATTATGTATAGTTTTCATTTGCGTTATTGGCCCTTTATGTATCTCTTAAAAATTATAAATACCCTTCATAACGCAACACTAGCGGCTATAATTGAAAGCAAAAAATACTAAACCAACCTGACACTTCCAGCAGCTCACTGGATGAAACCTTAATGATGAACTTGTGCACAGCAACATCATCCTGTGAAACACAGAAAGGTTGATATGTTCACAATCATTATTTATAATAAGCCAATATCATTTCCTTTTTATTATTTACCTTAAAAGCTTTTAAAAATAGAGTTGTAATTTATATCCCGGCTGTATACATACAGGTATACAAGTTTACCGTCATAAATCTGGATAGGCCTACACTTGTATATTTAGTTTACCTCTCTGATTCTCAACAGAACTCATATTTTTCTTAAATATGTCACGGGTTATGCAGATACAGGTATTTTGTTTAAATATCATTATTAAGATTTAATCATAGTCTAGCAACATGAGACTTTCTTTGTATTTTAATTAATACAATGAACCATACCTGAATATCACATAAAGCTGAACATTTGGTTCTGATATCTGTGAGATTTCCAGATCTATCTAGGTAGATTAGTCCATGTTTTAACCTTGCAGCATGTCCCTCAAGAGATTCTAATGACTTCATTAGCTAGCACAAGAAGTCAGTCATTGACGAGGTAATTCCCTAGCTCCAACAGTGAACAAAATAAAAAAAAATTAAAATTAAATTTAAACAAAAATTAAGATTAATTAAATTTTACATCTCGTGTCAACATGAACTGTAATATATATTCCCTGTGACCAGACATATATATTGACCTACCAGAGCTGGAGATTGCTTACGATGTGGGTAATATAGCTTAATAAAGCCCAATACACATTTACAATCCACAACTCATTTTTGGCCCTGGCCCTGAAGTATTCTTTCTTCTGTTTATTATGACTCCTACGGCTACTACATCAAGATGTATTTGTGACATTATCAATATCCTAGAAAAACAAAGGTGTGAACAAATGGTGTCGTAATGAGAAAAAAACTTATATGCATGGAGAGTGCAGATTGTACGTATTGCACCAGACCACAATTGTTCAATAATCTATGGTTGAAGATTGAACCACACAATTTTCATTTATTTTGGAGGTTTACTAATTACTATCTCTATTGGGCCTGTTCTAAAAAGTCAAATCCAATAGCCTAAGAACAAGGCCCTATGCTTTAAAATATGTAATCTCGCTTACCTCACTTGGCTTTCACGTGTGGCGGCAACAAAAATCACAGTATAAGAGTCCCAATGTTTGTTGGCCACCTGTTAATGATAGTATCTGCACCATCTAGTCTATTCATTTAAATCCTGCGGGGTATCAGTCTTTTCTAATTCGTACGAGATGGACACCCTGCCTACTGAACAGCCATCCTACCGACCTCATCAGATGAACTGCACCCATGCACTCATCTAAACTTCCGGTCACGTGACGTCCCATCAGCAATATGCGATGAGGTCGTTGGATGGCTGTTCAGTAGACAGGGTGTCCTTCTCATGTGATTGAGAAAAGACTGATACCCGGCGGTATTGAAATGAATAGCCTAGATGGCGCAGTTTGTTTGTTTGTTTGTTTGATTGGGGTTTAACGTCGTACTCAAGGGATATCACTTATATGACGACGGATTTTCCACTTCTCACTCTGCCTTACTTAATACGGTGGAAAACCGGGAGGAAACCTCGTAAAAACCACCGCCCGCTATAGCGGGAGTCACCTCATGTGACTCCCTCATATACCTGTGGTCGACTAGGGGGCTCGAACCCTTACGGTACATTGTAGAAGGACCAGAAGTCACACAGAAAACCAGTGAGCCACGGTAAGACGATGGGGGATAAATAAGGTATTGTAAACAACATACCCAAAGCTCCGCCCCTACAGTAATTAGGTTAACTATAGCACTTTCCTTTACTTTGACATTGCTGAAAACGCATCTTTTATTGTTTGTTTTATAGCCCTTTTACATGTGGTATACACCCTCTTACAACACTGTATTTTTATGTAGATGCAATATAGATTATGGAAACATCACCAGGATACACTTCTTACCTTGTTCCTTCCGCTCGTAATTTGTAATACCCTGTCAAGAAAAAAAAGTGTGTCTTTAATTTTTCTCTCAATAACTTTTCCGTTAATATTCCATTAACCTGACTCCGTTTCTATCTTCATACAAGGACTTTGTTTATTGGATCTGTTGTTTCATAAACATTTTCTCGGTGAACTGTCAAAGAAGTCGTTGCTTGTGAACCGGTACTTTATGAAATTGTTAAACCTAATTGATCTTACAGTATGATACGTGCATAACTGCACATATCGACACATCATGTAGTCAGCACGTTCGATAAATAATACCTAACTATTACGATCATTACGATATTAGACAAGAGATTAGGACTACTTTGGTGTACAGAATATATTATGTTCACACCACACCGGTAAACACATTTTAGTTATGTATAAAAGGTTTAAAACACAATCTTTTCCTTCCACAAACTCAACGCTTAGGTGTTAGTAAAATAATGCGTATTAGTTGGAGAGAAATAGGCTAATAAATCAACATATTAAAGGCTACAACCCATGTTTGAACTAGAGTTAAATATGACAGTCTTCCCAAGCAAGGTCTCTTCAACTAACCTGAGTAAAACCGCCTTTGTGTAACATGCATGAACTATCTGACCATCAAATCTACTTTCCCTAATAAGACATCCTTAGGCAAAGATAGATGTATGTATATGATTGGCGTTATCTTTCTGTCCCACAGGGTACTTACATTTAATCTACTAAATTATCATGGAAATACCTGGACATATCGCGGTCGTCATAAACACACAACGAGGGTATCGATTGGGATAGCAGCAAGTCATTTGATAACATTTTGTGAAAGTTAATTGGAAATAGACTGGATCAAATAGACGAGTTTTTGCCATGAGAAAACGACAAGAAATTATGGGACTTATTTACAAACACAAACGAATGCGCATATGTTCAACATACGCTGGCATAATCCGGTTTTTCCCCTAATTTTGTATTTTGTTTAGAACTTATTCTTAATAACCTAGTCTTGGTTACAAAAATATGATTATAACTGAACGTTTGGTTTTAGGGCACAGAAAGCCGCTCGGGTGGTAATCGCCACGCTTTAACGATGTAACCAAGTGGGTCGTTAATGATTCAATCCGGGCATTGGTGTACATTGACACACCAAGCCATGAACAAGTCTATGGAATTTAACTTTCAGTGATTTTCTGTAATCTACTTATTTTTGTTCGTTTTGTTTGGTAAGTTTTAACCACAATGCCGTTGAACTGGTACAATGTGCATTGCAGACCTCTGGTTAATAGACTTCCTGTAGCAGTGTATGCGAAAGTCAACATAGTTGTGTGTTTTGAATCTAGCAAATGTACATTAAAATAGTAATACTGCATCAATTACCATAGTTTGGATTGACCGGTGTTGGCTGAGAGCGCCATGAATGGTTGACCATATTTCCTTGTAAAGGAAGCGACACTCGTTTGTTTTACCACGCGGAAGTTCTAATAATGCCGGAAAGCTAACGAGTATCGACAAAAGAGGATTGAGAAAATGTCAACTATATGTATTCCGGTGTTGGATCCGCTGCAAATGTCCATGAACTTCCGGAATGCGAAATAAGCAGCTCGATGACTCCACAACAGAACACCAATTATATATATCCAACTGGATTGACGTCACTGCTACATACTATAAACAGAACATATCGAGATACAGGTCTGTGCGCCTATCTTTCAACCGGCATCCGTTTCTATCATTTAGATGCCCTTCACACAAGGAATGAAACCTAATTTAAACAAGCCTATCCAGTATTGTCCAGCATTAGGCCTAGATGCCGTTTAGTTCTGATTGATTGATTAATTGATTGTGTTTGCTTATACAACGCATACATTGCAATTAAAAGTACATTAATTGTCAATGTCCTACACTATGTCCCATTAACTTACTGATCAATGAAGTTTTCTTTAGTCTAGTCGTTAAGGTAAACATAAAATCCTAAACTCACAATGGCCTCCCAGCCTTTGTACTTTGAAGGGGTTTGTGCAGCCTAATGCACAACCGACCAAACCAGGGCGTGGCCCTTACACAAGCACGACTGCCGATACACAGTTATTGTCCAAGGAACTAGGCTGGATTCAATGGAGGTACTACACATAGATTTATGGATGTAATAAATTGTTCACAACGATTGAGTGTAACTTGCTTTACACAACACATGTTTAATTATATCATATATGGATTGTCTCTTCGTCTAATTGTAAAACTGTTCATTATTGGCGAACAAATGTATCGATCACATGCTTAATTGAAAGGTAGGTACGATGTAACATCACAAGGGAACAGGTCGAACTATTTGTTGTGGATAAACGTTGTACCGAATAAAAGCTGAATAACACAGGAAACAAATTGACAAACAGTTCAGGTATTAACATCGAACCAAACCCATTTGCTCTTATCCGAACACATGGTATCTCTGCACCTATGCAAGTGTGGGGATATCATGTAATATAAGACTGGATGTCCATGGTATGACCCAATTTCATATGCTCGATTTCGAGTGGGACGTTCACCCGCCAATGCCCAATCAGCGACATTCTGCCACACAGCAGTAACGTGTATTTGTTTTGATAGTTATGCTTAAAATGGCAGAGCATGTTTCTCGTGTGTGATACGTCACAGCAAGTCTTTCTATAAACTGCTGTGTGTTGTTTCTGGGCAATCCTTTCCAAAGCAAATGTTAGAGTTGATGCACAGTAACATTTTTATATAGTTATATAAAATGATATTGACACAATGCACCCAGTATTGTTTAAACTCCTCTTGCACCTGAATAGTGCGTGCCCATTAACTATTGCCGCTATTCAAAACTTAAATCTTCCAGTAAAGAAACAATGTATCTTGTATCATACTTTTCATGGATTAAAATAATATTGTATAATATGTTATATTTTATTTGCCCCATCAATTAAATAGTTTTCTACATTACCATATGCAGTGTTCAGCGACACGAAAGTCACCTTCTCGAGACAAGGTGAGTCCGAATCTGAAACTATATTCCCCACCTTGTCACGCTTGTGCCATATTTCTCGTCAAACAAGGTGGAGATATCCCCTCCTAGCTCGAGGGATCGGCAATACATGCTCGCACCTGGCCATGGTGCCATACATCCCTCTGGAAATAGCCTGAACAGTGAAAGGCTTGTATTTAACGAAGGCGGACATTTAATATCACCACTCTAACAAACAATCAAGAATGAGCATAATAAGCTTTCTATGCTGTTTGTCATGATATTCAGGCAGAGGCGATACACTTTTGAAAAGAGGTACATGCATTTGATTGGTCTATATCTCTATTTTACTTTTATCTTTGTCCGACCGATGAAAAGCACTCAGCGTGTCAAGGGATGATACAGAGTTTATGGGAATATCAACCTTGCCTCGGGGGGATGCACGTCTACGTATCGTATAACTGATCAATGTATTAATATTCATGTACTAGTACTGTAACATTAGAATTTCCACCGATAAGTTTAGCTTAATAGAGTAAAGGGACAACTCCATGAATGATGAACAATTCATTATAACTGTATGCTTCTGTTTATTTAAACCATCTTCAGCAGTAGTGTAATAGTCATCAACTAAAACTAATCCGGACTAGAATATAACACCCATTTCGACCCACCACAATTCGTGGGTTAAAGTTATCCCGATCAGTTTTAAGCGTGTAAACGCAAAACTATCCGACCTTTATCCGGTCGAGAACCGGGTAATTTTAGTTTACTAATTGGATGCCCGTGTAACCTCGGCTCTGTACTAGAGGAGACCATCAAATAAAAACACGTATCGAGTCACTGTCTGCTCCAAGCATTAATAGTCATGCACTTTAACTGAAATTTAAGACAACCATTATGACCACAGGAAAACTATTTTGTTAGAAAACTTCATTCGTGGCCATCTGATTAACAAAGTTTTAAAAATACTACAGACAACGAGTGATGTGGTAAACAAGAGTTTTGTATATCAATCAAGCCTTTTAAATATTGTTACGTAGTATATATAGAAAATGTAAAATGCCTTATATCTGAAGAAATATATTGTTTTATTCTTAAGTACCTTGGTAATATCAACCGTGAACATATGATTCATCGATCTGCTGGTTTTGACACCTTATAGTTTTCCTTACTATTTTACAAAGTGGAGATTTCCTGAATGGAACATGGACCGGAAATTAACTCACAAAGTTCACAGAGAATTAAGGACTATCAATTCGATTGTACTGTCTGTCGATACTCGCGGAATAACAATCGTTATTTTCCACGGATACCCTTTGTATCGGACTGAATTCAGGACAATTTCGATATAGCCATCGTAAGAAATACATAGAGGATATTTGTCGTGTATTGGTAAATACACATTTTTCTCATCAACTAAATGAAATATACATGGTATTTACCAATACACGACAAATATCCTATGTATTATATAATTAGCAGTTACATTGGCTTAAAATATCCATTTTATTTGATTGCGTTTGTTCAGCTCAAAACATTGAAATGTGTTGACATCAGGTGACAACGAATGGTTCACTACTCAGCATCTGCAAGAAAAAAGCCCACCGACGATCTCCTAATACAATTTATTCAGAGTTTTATTTGGAACAAATATACACTTTTGTTTAAATTCAATTCAGTGAGAAAATAAAAACACGATTATAATATTAATATTAAAAAACGGACAAGGTTTTTCTTTAAGGGTATGAATTTGTACTTTTCCGCACGTGACACCATTGGCTTTAGTTGACAGTTATGGGGGCTGCTCTCAATGCTGGTACGACGAAAATGGATGTATGTTGTGTTGGACGTTCCTGTGTTGGAGGCGAGGCATTCTGTTAGCACAGATCAACACGGATGAATTTGTATCTGGTTGCCTAAGGTTATTTCAGAAGCATAAATATACGAAATAATAAAACAGTAAATGCCGGCGACCTAGCCCACTTTACCTTGGTGGCTGACTGATGGACGTGAGCTCCATTCTGGTTTGAGCATCTTGACTGTAAAGTGTTATACCTACATGTAGTACAAGGCCGAGTGGTCCAGGTAACCGGCATTTACTGCTAGTAATTTGGTGCCTGACTGTGAGACTCGAGTTCGATTCGATTTCGGGTCTATAACATGTTCTGAATTAGGATCTGTTAATCTCAAATTATCGAAAATACTTGGACTCGTGTAGTAAATATATAAACCTAACTTCAGCTCATGTAATTGTATGTAGGTCTTTTAAAATAAATATTCATCTTCCTGTTCAATTGTTAACTCTCAAGATAAATAAATTGAATGGATTTGTTAAACTGTTATCCCTACTATAATCATGCCACGTAGACATAAGTCGTATTTTGGTACATTTTTTTTTAAGTTGTGTTAATTTTGATAAACATTAAACTGAAGGTTTTCTTTTGTGTTTTTTTTTGTGTTTTTTTCATATGAAACTTAGTAAATCGTGACGCTTAAAATGGACATTTCATATCACCTTCTCAAGTATTAGTCATGTGGCATCGACATTCCCCAAGTGTGAAATGCATGATTACAGAAATTGAAGATAGAATGATTCTTTATATCAGTTTTAGAACTGTCAAGAAACCAACAAAGAATCTTTGGCAGCCACACAAAAAATTACGAGATAAACCGTTTGCAACAAGATTATCTGAGCGTTGTGACACAAATCAAACAATATAAAGCAAATATAATTACGTCGAGTCTACGTTAGAAATATTAACAGCGAAATTCTTAGTTGTGTCCATATAGAACTGTATTGTCCTCAAAAGATGAATATGAAGGATTTCTTTGAGACAAACTCATATTAGCTTAGTTTTGATGCCTGGTCATTCACATTAGCAAATCTGTATGGGTAATGACGATTTCAGCTATTTGTCTTTTTGTCAGTAAGGTTTCAACCGAAGAATTCGATTACCCTAATGGACTATCGAATTTGAATCGGCTTTGTGTCGGCTAAATAACTTAATTTGCTGTACAATTGCTTTTCACGTATTATCCCCCACAACAGTCTCATTTTTCTACGAATAGTAGAGTATACATACATGTATGTATTTTGAGGATTTGAACAAATATTAATTCTTGAGTGTACCAGGATCATACCGGACATCAACCTAACACTTATTTACAATGCACAAAAACACTTGTTGAAATGGTAAATTGTCATATATTTCGTACCCCCTTCTAGAAATAGATGGACTAGTGTTGATTTCGAATATTAATTTAACAAAAATACGAAGATAAATGATACTTTGTGGATTTGTGAGTAGTTCGGGTACATGTGCATTGCAAACTTATTGAATTTTGTGAGCCCAGTAAAACTTGTCTTTTGACACGATACCAATTAATGTTAATTTCACTTAAACGCGGAATGTATGTGCAAATGTCTATCTGGAGAATAAGTAACATACTTTCTTGGTCATTAATATTCCAAGTTTCAATTTAAGCGACTTAAAAGGTTTTGACATATCCTATATTGTTTTGAGATGGTACGGCTTCAAGTAGTATATATATATTTGTTCACAGAAACACTTAGGTTTACTGATATCTACAACTAATATGACCTAGACTAACAATAACGGCCCGTTTGACGACATTTAAAGCGAATACAGGTACATTGGTGAGACCGACTGTTTTATCTCATAAACAATTTGTAAGACAGACTTTTATACATTAATTTACAATATTCTTTATTTACGCGTGCAGATAATTGTTGGCATTTCATACTACACAGCGAATATATCAATGTCAGGACGAATAGAGCGCAAAACGGATCCGTCTTGAAACAGAATGCTAAACTTTTTAACGTTTGTCCGATCTACCATTATTTAAGTTCCCTTATTTAAAGCTCAATTCCCACCGTAGTTGTACAATGTACTTCTTCGTAAAACGTGAATCAGAAAGCTTAACTGTACAAACGTTTACTGCCTAGTTTTGTTTTGTTGTTTTGTATTATAATGTATACATGGCGACATAAAATACAATCAATCAATTTATCTTTTATCAATTATTCCCTACATCATGTAACATATGCTTTCTTAAATAGAATCCTCAACTTGAGATTGAATATTGAACAGACAATATAAATGTTCACTAAATGTGAGCACGAGTTACTCCAAGCAGATCACTTGTGATGTGTTGTTCCTTATTTGTTTTACCAAAATGGCGGCGATCAACACAATCTCTCGTTTCTACACCAGAACTTAATTATGTTGAGGATATCTATACATAATGGTCACACTAATTTTAATAAATGTTGGCTAAACGTTGAACTTCTTAAACCATAAATGCTTGGCAATTATCGTCTATTGCTCAATTATTGATCAGAATTTTTTTTTTAAAGTAGATAGATCCAATTTGTTGACGAGTACCTGGCCGTTTAAATCTGTGTTCAAATTATATATGTATACTACTTAAATCCGTCGTGTTTGATCATATCTATGTCCTTCATTTAAGTTTGACATTTTATGTCAATTCATATTGCCTTGGAATATACATCGAACGCTATGCATATTGACATCGTTCAAATTACAATATGTCTAAATAAGCAAAAATATTTATTAGTTATTCGCGACTGATAATGTCACAAGCTATTTTGAAGTTATGGTGGTACATTTGTATTTGAATACGCATTGTCATGTAGTACGTCATTGAACAAAGTACAACGGATTCGTCACAAACATATTCGACATAAATTTATACGAATGGGGAATGTATGACATTTTCTTCTAAATAGATCATGAAGCGGAAAATAGTTGACAATATTAGCGGAATACGTAGGCTTGTAACTGATCGAAGTTACTTATATTTCACAACTTGTTAATAGTGTGATACTTCCTTGTATAACCAGCGGATGGACGGTGTCGTGTGTCCTGGTTATTTTGGCGCCAAGGGGCGGCACAAAGATGAAAATATGTATCCTTTCTAAATGTATTACCTAAGAGCATTTTTTTCTACAGTTTTCGCTTGCATGATTCAACAGCTAATGCATTCAATTTTTAACATGTGTTTTTTTCATAAAAAAAAAACACCTATATATATCCACATATTAATAACTCTATTCCAAATAAATAGTTATACCCAATCATTTTCGAATAATTTCCCCAAACTTTTAAGTTAATTACATTAGAGCATTGTTTCGACGTATTTCACTTGCACGATTCAACCTCTCTCGAAATAATGTACCCAATATCATTATGTCGCATAGACATACATTGTATTTCGGTAATTTGGGACATATCTGCAGTTAGGTATGAACTTGGTAAATTGTGATGCTTCAGAGGCACATATTGCATCACCTTCCTCTGTATTAGTCATGTGTCATCGACATTCCCCAAGTGTGAAATTGATGAATACATAAACTCAAGCTAGAACAATAACATGTGCCAGCCAGATAACCGATAGCCTGTATCTTTATACCAGTTTGGAAACTAATGAAGACTATAGTTGGCAGCCACAACAAATAACCTGATAATCTAATGTCAACAAGATTATCTGACCGTTGTGACACCAGTCAAGAAATATAAAGTAAATCTGATTATGGTGAGAGCAGAAATAATAGTTGTTAAATCTTATAATTATGGAGACGTTCATATATAGAACTGTATTGTTCTCGATAGACGAAAGTGACAGTTTTCTTGAAGTCGGACAATCTCTTTTTGGGCTTAGTTTGAAGCCTGGCCATGCCTTTAGCAAATGTGTATGGAGATCGACATTTCAGCTGTGTGTCTTATTTTTAGTGAGGAATCGTCAGGGGGAAGTGATTCTTCAAAACGCCAACGTTTGGAGATATTTTCAGACATGGACGTCTCAAATTATAGAACATTATAACAGGGGTAGTACAACGACATTTTGTCTGTATGCCTTCGTGTTGGCCAAGTTTATTACATTACAGTACAAGCTCCAGTGAATTTCCCTCAGAACTGTATTTTGTCTTATTTGTTGTTAACAGTTGTAGTATAGATGTATTTTGGAAAGTGTATACACAAAATATAGGTTTCACGTAAATTACATTATTTTAATAATGAAAGCATCTGTGTTGCTTTTATATTTCCTTGAAGGTAATTACACTATTGCCGATGAAGATCGCGTATGGAGGTCACAATTTGACTTATTATCAATCTAGATCATTTTAGTTAAAGGTCACGTGGCGTTCAGGTGTTTTTGTTTCCAAACAATTACGTTGCAGCTGGTTTCCCATAGGTCAATACATCATTATGTCGACTCTGAGTTATTTATTTACGAAACGTTAAAGAACTCGTTTAAATGTATGTCTTCTGACGAAACATTGTCAATGAAATATTTAACCAACATATCCAATTAACTGATTTGTTTTTTTTTTGTAAAATATGTAAAAAAAAACAAATAGATGCTAATATAGCATTTGATTTACACAATCCTACGGGCCAAAACATTTATTGTTCTTTACGTCCATATGCGTTGTTGGATTACGATGTGAATACTTGAATATAAAAAATTGTTGCAGTGAAATTTTTTGGTTGATATAAATAATGACTACAAATATAGTTTCCACAAATTCTTTGCAAATCTGTGACACCTACAAATATATTCCAACGATCTGAATATACAAGCTAATCTTAATCATGGGGGATTTCTGTTACATCATACATGCAAGTCAACACAGCCTTAATATCGACCGTCATATGTTTATTTCTTTGTTTGTTTTATTGGTGTTTAACGTCGTATGCAAAGGTACTTTAATTATATGAGGAAATGGTTTTGTATTAACCGACATGTTAAAATGTGCAGTGACATACAGGGTTACTTTAAACGAAGGTAATTGGTTACATGGCGCTAAGGTGTTTTTGTTTCTAAACAATTAGATTACACCTGGTTTCATCTTAGTACATGGTGAATACATCGCCACGTTGATTCTGGGTTATTTATTTACACACCTTGATCACATTTCTGACAGCATCGAAGCAACTCAGGTTAATTTATGTCTTTGGGCGCTTTGTGTTCTATTTATTTATAATGCTTCCAAAAAAAAAAACACATATTGCTTGCCTTTCCTCCTTGACCTTCTTCCATTGGTCTAGGTTAAAGCAGACTTCGAATGAAGTTCCCATCGGATTTCCTCGCCTGATTTTGATAATATTCTAACCAGACAACCTGCCACTGGTCCGTAAATCAGCAACATTTTATTCACATCAGTGTGTCATTAAATATATGTAGATCCTCAGAGGACATTACCATTGGGACAGATGTGCGAGGATGGGACACTTACCATGACCCAGTCAGTGTGAATGTGGATTAATGTATTGGTAAATGTCGGTAATGCTCGCCTGAAAAAGTCTTGACGTACGAGACAATTCTTTGATTACCTATCATAGGGGAATGTAGTCATCCGGTCTGAAAAAGGTTTATGTAAGGCAATACTGATATCCAGTTATCTTCCACTCAAGCAAAGGCAACGGCACGTACACCAAGATGGGTTAAACTCAATATATTGTAACTTTAAAAAGTGTCCGGTGAGAAGCAGTTGAGCAGTTAAATGGAATGTTACAGTGTGTGCACGGGTGCGTGTGTGTTTATTTAAATACCATAAACAATGAATCAGTTACAAAACATTAATTTAAGATATAGTTAGTATTTACAGTTAGCACAGAGAAACAATTTCGGGTCATTTTAATTCTGTGAACTCTGATTGGTTTTATTTTTCAATAGTCACTCAATGTTCAATATTCTTCCAATGTAACGTTTCTTCATATCAGATTTTTTTTTATGAATGATATATAACTTCACATATATTTATCATACGATATAGTGTGTTCCATGACATATATATATATGTTATGAAAACTTAAGGAAATATTGAGCAATATTATTGAAGTTTTTTGTGTATGTGTTTGTGTTTCAATTTCATTTTGATCTGACGGACCCAATATATAATTTAGGCCATTCGTCTTTTAACTTGCATAAAAACTCATGTATTGCTCCAAATATTGTCGTGATCAACGACGGGTGTATATTAGGATTATATTGTCGTCCATTTAAGAAATGAAAGTGATATTAACCTGCGATGTTCTGGTGATTGGTGTAATCATGTATATGAATCGTTCACATTCATAAAGGTCGTTAATCAGACAATTTTTTCTTCAAATTACAATGAATTCAAAGTTGAGTACAGGTGTTATTGTGTCCACGGAAAATAAATACAGTTTAACACAAGTGATTACTGAAAATAAATATCGACACACATAAATGGCATAGAACTGGATAGTGTATGTAGACGACAGGTGGAGTTATTGTCAATCTGTATCCTGTTTTTGAAAGGTCGGAAAAAGCTCAGGTGTGTTTCGTTTCTTCATAATTAGATGATGTCTCGTCCTCCGTTGGTCAATTCATCACTATGTCGACTCTGTCACATCGGCATCCCCTTTCATTACCCGTTTGACAACTTTAAATAGGCCTAAGGAAGATAAATATATGTTGCTGCATGCAAACTGTCTCCTTCTTCATTATTTAAAACAAAAAACAACACGCTGCCGTAAGGTGATTTATCAGACTAGCGCTACCATCTATGTAGATAGATAGTTCCTGTATAATGGCATGTTCTAAATGAAGATTTCGAATCAACCAAATTTAGTTTCTTTTAGATGCATGTGGAATCTGGCTCAGTTAATTCAGATGTTTACTATAAAAGCTTTCGATTCGTATTTCGATGTTGCAAGTGTGTTGCTTAAGTCAGCCAGTCTTGAGTTAGGTCTGTCTGTATAACATTAGAGCATCGCCAATGATTGCTTGTAAAAGCTTCAAATTATACTCTATTAGACAAAGTAAAACATCATCCGAAGAAAGATATGAAATTTGTATTTGTTTGTTTGTTTGATTTGGGAATTACGCCGTAGTTAAGGTTTTTTTTTACTCACATGACGGCGGGCCAGTCGAATGAGTGACGGAAACCACCTTTTACGCCACTGGCAACAAACAATGACACAAGGCACACCACTATCACAGGAAGTAATACGTCTGCAGATTCAGAGTGATTAACGTCATAATCAGATCGGCCTCCTTTTACCCTTAGCTGTAAGAGCACCAGGGCAACGATAAGCTATTTTCAACCGCCCGTCATGGAATTTAAACAGATGTAAGGTTACTTTTAGTACTCACTTTGACGGATTTGAAGCACATGCAGATATAAGATCTATGAAGTATTGGTTCTGAATCATTTGCACAACAAACATATTGAACTTCAACTTTGCAACGGTGAAAAACAATAGGCGTGACCACTCCATATAAGTAGATTCATTAGTTGTTATTTTACAACCTTACTCATGGGTATTTCACTCATATGACGGCGGGGTGTGTCAGTGTTGCCGTAGGCATTTTACTGACAGACAATACCAACTAGTGAGGATGTGCTATTTTGAACTGGAAACTTTTCATTCTGAACTTAGCATTATGTTTGTCCTGTAGTCGTCTTCTTATTCCAATCTGTATAGTTTATTACCTATGATTTGCCAAGGTGGCTGTCTCAACCAGCAAACTAGTATGCCGTCAAACGTTGGTCACGGCGTACAACATCAAGAAAACTAACACATATCTATACTACTTACAACATCGATAGCTACCGTTTTATCTTGTTGTGCGTTGTGTGCGGACTTTCTGCAACCAGTGATTTGATTGGAATCGAAACACACAGAAATTTGTATTAAATGTGTTGTTAAATTTATATTTTAATCCATTGCAAAAAAAAAACGAGTCAAGGAAAAACCTGTTAACATATATCAAAGGACTTGGTTCGATTTGACAGGAATTGATGTGATTGTCACAAGCCGCACTTGTACACATAATTATATAATCTATACAAACAATGGTAAACAGTTCAATGGGAATTCGTCATTTTGTTTTTTAGCATCAGTCAAGGTTACACGGAAAGTCATTGTCCACATAAGCAGGTCTGCTGGGATTAGTCATGAACCAACTTCTTTGTCCACGAAAAAAATAAATCCCTTTATATTGGTAACAGATGATTGAATTCTAAACAAAGATCAAGCCTGTGTGTCCATTACAAGCACGTTTTTAGGTCTACACATATCTCAGTGCGATGACAAGAGCGCCCTTTGTCTGCGATACAGATCATTTGAA
>JAUELC010281379.1:0-10008 GCA_031471745.1 Cryptochiton stelleri
TCCGCTTATCTACACGTCCTTGAATAACATCAAATTTACATTGATATTTGGGTTTTGCGTTTCTTTTTTTGAAGAGTTTATATAAAAAAGCAATATAAATCACATGTCATGGCTGTTGCACTAAAACCGAAATAGAATTCAATAAACTTAAGCCTGTGAATAAATATCACAGATGTTGTCCGTTTATAGAACTCAAAAACTATATTGATATCTCCATTACCATCGTCCGGACGGTTGGAGTGAGCTTCCTGGTGTCCTTATGCTTTCAGAGCTGAGGCGCAACAGGAAGCTGATCTATGTGTGGCGTCTATAAGCACTGTACATTTTCACACTTTGTCTTATTGCACCATGTATTATGTCTTGTGCTTGTCTTGTATCCTGCCATTATTTCTTGCCAGTGGTGCCCGAGGGTGGTTTCCTTTACCCATTGGGCTGGCACGCCATCATATGAGTGAAATAATCTTAAGTACGGCGTAAATAATGAATCAAACAAACAAACCATGCTCATCATTAATCAGACTGCACCGTGTCTATTTTCACCGTATTCTACAGTCTATTGTTTTTCATACCACGGTAAAATTGATGATGCAACACGGCTCGTGGGGCCGCTTTCGTAGACACATCGATTGAGCTTGTCGATCTGGGAACCGAACATTCTTGTTCCAAATCTCCGGTAACTTCCCTCACCTTTGATTTAAGGCTTTTGTGTATTGAGTGGCCATGTTAATGCCATTTGTGCCATATTTGGCGCTAGAAGAAAAACTTCCCTCCTATGGAGATAAACGTATCATATATGACATCACGTTCATACCACACCAAATACAAATCCAACATAGAGCGTGTAACTGCAGAGTAAATACGGAAATAGAATAGAACTATTTATCATAACATTAGGTTGAATGGACCAATTACAATTGGAGAATGACATAACCTGATGAGTTGAAATGGCGTCATAGGTCGATTGGTCAGGTCAAGGGTTAGCGGCCTCGCTTTGGAGTTCACTAACTCATTCATAATGCCCAGTCATTATACATACAAGGCCAATAACAATAGTGAATCAATTTGACCGGTTTATACAAATAGAACCAGAAGTGCCTCTTATAAATGGGGTTCTTGAGTTTGTGTCCGCCTTTTACTTTTAACGAAAAATCAATATGTTGGAAAAGCTGGTTTCCTCCGACAAGATTTACGACATGCTACGATTATGGAAACAATATATCTTAAATGAAATCTAGTTAGGTTACATGTTGATTATGGAAGAAACAAGTTGACAGCAGTCTTATGTGGAAAGATTACAGAAAATTGGAAAGTGGTGGCTATAAATCAGATGCTATAAATCCTGAGGCTATCAAAGGTTACTCGTCAAAGATGGTAATTGGATTTGATAATTGGATTTCGATCCCCTTGTATTCGATCTTTTCAATAGCAGGTCATAGTTCGTAAGATGTCTTCTTTTAGGCAACAGTGTTGGGTTATTTACATCACAACTGGTTAATTATGAACTCTTGGATTATCTCAACATAAATAGCCACAAAATAACCAATGCAAAACAAATAATATCGATTAGACGTTATCATTTAGTTGGATGTGTGATTCTTAATTGTTCAGAAAGACAATCCGTCATTTTTCTTCCTCAATAGACCTTATGAACAAGAAAAACAAATCTTTCCCTCTGATTACATAGGCATACATTATGAGCTTGTTATTGTCTGGAAGTTTCTAGTTTTAAGGTTTCATGTTTTGTGCCAGATGGAGTGTGTCACTTTTGACATGGTGCTGACATGTCTGAGAGCTCTGACACCTGCTAATCAAGTATCATATCTGACATGGGTAGACTGGCTGCTCCTTCACGTGTTCAGACATTTAGAAGCATGGTCTGGAAGAGAGAGCAAAGCATTGCGATATTCCCGTTAGCTACTTTTATAATAGCTAGCTGTTAGCTATGTTAGCAATTACAATGATTGTAGTGATAGACCCGGCAATCATTTAGGCCTGTGTGGCAGAAAAGGGGTGGATGGGCACCTAGATTGTTCAGGAATTTCCTGTATAGAATTGGATTCGTCGACTTACAGGTTTGTGAGAAAGACTGGCTAGATGCAACCACAGAGGAACATAAAACTGCTATACAGGATATGATTCTTTCTCAAGGGGCCCAACCAGGTACGCATCGGTCATTGCGACATATTGCCGCTGACCTTGGCATATCACGCACCTTTGTCCAGAGGATAACAAAGGATTTAAATCTAAAATCGAACAAAATAACTAATGGTTTTCCCCAGAATCGAAATGTCAAATAAAAAAAGATTCGGTGTAGACATTTAAATGACAGGTATTCTGCAGAGGACGTTAGGAAAATTGTGTTTTCTGACGACAAAGACATCATAAAAATGACCGAGTTTACAGTTCAAGAAAAAATAATTTCCTCCTGTTAGACTGTATAATGAGCGCTTACGTTGTTTTGTTTTTTTTAAGGAAGTTATTGTTTGAGCTAGGGTTTGATTCTGAGTGTTGCATTAGTTATAAGAAAACGATTTTACCCTGACTGCACAAACCGTTACCACTATGGGGACTACATTTTCGAACAGGATGGGGCACGCAAAGTTATCCCGTATAAAAAAAGCACCATGGTACCATGGTGAAAACGGCCAAAAACCCGTTGTTTACCATAAATTTCCAAGTTTTGTTGGCCGTTTTTACCATGGTGCTTTATTATAAGGGATTTGCTTTAATTGTTTGATTGATTGGAGTTTTACACCGTACTTAAGGTTATTTCACTCATATGACGGCGTGCCAGCCCAATGGGTGAAGGAAATCACCCTCGACGCCACTCGTAACAAGCAACGACAAGATACAAGACAAGCACAGGACAATACATGGTGCAATAAGACAACTTGTGCCAATTTACAGTGCTAGGCGCTACCACAGATCAGCTTCTTGTTGTCCCTTAGGTCTGAGAGCACCAGGGCAATAGGAAAATCCCGATTCGGGTGTATCTGTGTCATTTCAAGATACAAACAATTACCTCCTCACCATAAACAATTAGCACACGAAACTAAATTAAAGTTGGACCCACGAGTTACAGTGCTCCAGTAGAATATATCGCCGTGGAGGTTTCATACCGGCATTGGTCAAAGACAAATGTTGATTTTCCTCTTCACCAAAATATCATTTGCTGTTCACGAGATGAACAAAACAACTGAATCAAGCATTGAAGTGGATGTATTGAACGTGAAACGTAAGGATTCCAAAGGTAAATTACAAGTAGGTTATATTACCTATATATGACAAAAAGTGCAATACAATTTTTTGAACACGAAGTCTGAGGGGAGATATTATGCATTTGTGGGTGTTCGGTTAAACTTTCTCTTAATGTTGCTGCCCTTTCTTAAAAGCATGGGTCATGTGTTGTGTTTGTTTGGAATACAGTTTCTATTTACATACAAACACCTGGATTTAAACCACTTTTAGACATTTCTGTCCTTTGAAAGTTTTAGTTTATTTGAATGTTTTAGTTTGTTCCTTCGTTCCGTTGTTCAATATAATGTCCTGATTTCCAGACTTCACCAGTGGGTACTGTAGTTGGCGGGGGTTCCTGTTCAATATCATGTCCTGATTTCCAGACTTCACCAGCGGGTACAACAGTTGGTGAAGGTTCCTGTTCAATATCATGTCCTGATTCCCATACTTCACCATCGGGTACAACAGGTGTCGGATGTTCCTGTTCAATGTCATGTTCTGATTTCCATACTTCACCAGCAGGTACAACAGGTGTCAGATGTTCGTGTTCAATATCATGTCCTGATTTCCATACTTCACCAGCGGGTACAGCAGTTGGTGGGGGTTCCTGTTCAATATCTTGTCCTGATTCCCATACTTCACCAGAGGGTACAGCAGTTGACTCAGGTTCCTGTTGCACCTCATGCTTAAAGGCAACAGGAACCGGATTTATTTGCGATGCCTTGCTTTGTAGGCCTTTACTCCACACTTCGCTTATCCGCCATGTTTGAATAAGTCTATTGTTTTGTGTCGTATCGTTGGGCCCCCCTCTTGTCAGAAGGGAGATATATATTCAATCAATCAATCAACCAAACCCTTAGCTGCATTCGATTTGGCAACTTGTGCGACTAGAGAACGAATCGAACACTAGGAGTGACCTAACTAGGTGCGGATTTGAGATTCCATTAATGAAACATACAGTTTGATCTTCTAAACGTTTCATTGGATGTATCAAATAAAGATCGGAATTCCATATTTCGGCAGATTTCTCGGGACTATTAGCATCAAAAATAATGATTAATGGGTTATAAATCGCTTGTGAACAAGGGATGTAGCTGCCATTGTTTGTCCACATTAAAATAAACGGATGCTCAATTTGCTGTTAATTGCTTCATTATTTAATAAATATTGTAAATTATAAATAATGTTCAGGTTAAGTTCGTTTAATAGCTTAAGGCCATAGCTGTCAAAGCGAACATTAACCGATCTCTTTAAGGCGTGTTTTAATATGATGTGTGTCTGCTATCGTGTGGAAATGAAACGCTGACAGGCTGATTAATGATCCAAATAAAAACCAATTGTGCGTAATATCTATATCAAAAAGATGCTACTTTAGCATCCCTGTGTAAGTGCTTCATGTAGAGAGAGATTCGCAGTCTTCACTGGGTTAGATTTCGGGAAGCATTATATCCTGAGCCTCCGTAGCTCAGTCGGCAGAGTGTTGGGCCTGTAACCCAAAGTTCCCGGGTTCGAATCCCGGTGGAGGCAAATCAATTTTTTCTCTGCATTTATTAAATATATATATGCCAGAACCAGGCTTTCAGATTTACTCAAGTAAAAACCAATTGTGCGTTATATCTAGATCAAAAATATGCTACTTTAACATCCCAGTGTCAGTGCTTCATGTAGAGAGAGATTCGGTGGAGGCAAAGGAGATTTTTCTCTCTGCATTTATTAAAATATATAGATATATGCTACTTTAGGGTCCCCTCATGCCAGTGCTTCGAGATAGGGTTACACTTGAGTTGAAAGATAACTCAGATTGTATTCTAGCGGTAAAGTATTGAACTTGATTAATTGATTGATTGATTGATCGATGCTTAGCCAGAGGTCACTATTGACCTTGAAGGTCAAACGACATTTGTTCGATTGGCGATGAAGCCTAATGGATTTTCTCTCTGCATTTATAAAATTTGTTTAGGCCCAATAGGCCGTACCGCGTTTATATTATGAAAGATTTTGTTTATCTCATAGAGATTCTGCATTCGAGAACCCGCGAGACTTTCCTTCTCTGAGATCTCCGAGCATAAATAGAAGCCATTCCCTGTGAATCAGGGGACGCGGCTAGATTGGAACGATTGGATATCGTTTTGGTACTTTCAGCCATTTATACTCGTTATTGTGTGTGGATTTTTGTGTGGAAAGCGTTCATTATCTTATTGGAGGCTAAATGGTTCTTCTAACGTATGGTGAACTTTTCATGCCACATCGTTTGTGTCTCGATAACTTTACCTATTATCAGAAGCCTATTAACGAGAAGTATGCAACTCCCATATAGTGTCCACGGCATTGATGAACAGCAAATAATAGTGACGTCATATCACAGGTCCTTGTCGGTTTTCTCAGTGCAGAATGCTGGGTAATTCACATTGTGACATCAGCTAGAGCTGATTGGTCAAAACGGCTTACCTATATATAGGTCAGTCATTAAAAGGTACAAATTTCCATAATCATGGAAATATAAAATCATTACCTGTGAAGGAAGTGACATTTTTTAACCCATTCCGCGTATTTTTTCATGTATTTTACCCAGATTCTAATGATATTTTTTTTACAAAAGTATGATATTTATCAATACAGTACATTAATAAATAAACCACCAGTTGTGGTAAAGTCATAATCAGTGCGGTCTTTTAGTGTAACCGGCTGTCACAAATATAAATTTCCCATCGTTCATCAGTCAAAAATATGTGCTCTACCGAGTTTGACTGTATTATGTTACATTTCCTGGTATTCTAATTGTGAACAGAATATTTTCAAGGCTTTTTGCTTTAACAAATAGTGGCAGATAAAAACAAGTTGTGATTGCCGTACTGCGGATAATGTACCATTGGCTGTCTGTGAGCATGAGTACAATATTTAATCTAATGGAAGAAAATATTTTGGTACACAATATGTCACCGTAAATAATTACAGGACAACAAAGTACAAAGCAAATAACCGCTTCTTAACTCAATCTAAAAGTCATGTCAGGTGAAATGCCGTGTTTTTTTCTTTGTCACAAATTATGTAGTATAAGCTAGTTTTTTGTTTATTGATTTTGTTTGTGTGTTTGCTTGATTGGTGTTTAGCGCCGTACTCCAGCGTATTTCACTTATATGGCGATTTGGATTGCCGGTGTTTTGTGGAAAATCGGAAAGAACCTCGTGATACCGCAGACATCAACAGTTTCCTTTTATACCAGGGTCGACAGACAGCCTCGAACCTGTGGGCTTTTATTTAATAGGGCACCTGTTTTAAGCCATACTCCCTGAAAACAGCCAAGGAAACACGTTTTCATTGTTCACAAGAGATTAACGGATTACACTGTCTGATTAGACGCATTATTTCCTTCTGTTTTGTATTCCCAGAGATAGTCTTTAAGGTGACAAACAAGAAATAAGTATGCCCCGGACTGGAGTAAATGTCTTCAACACATTACCACGTTAACCATACAAACTAAGCATGGACCACCATTAATACAGTTTATTAGGAAATAAAGAATATCTTTCGACACGGTTTTAGACCATTATCTGTTTTTTCTTTGATTCTTGCAAAAATATATGTTTTTTACTGTTTGGATCCTATTATTTATTTGTCTTGATGTATATATAAAACGCTAAATAAATCACATGTCTTGGCTTTTGCACTAAAACAGAAATAGAATTCAATAAACTTTAGTCTGTGAATAAATATCACAGATGTTATCCGTTTATAGAACTCAAAAACTATATTGATATCTCCATGCCCATCGTGCGGGCGTTTGGACGGAGCTTCCTGGTGCTTTCAGAGCTGAGGGGAAACAGGAAACCGATCCTTTTGCCAGTGGTGCTGAGGGTGGTTTCCTTCATCCATTGGGCTGGCATGCCATCATATGAGTGAAATAACCTTAAGTACGGCGTAAAAAATAAATCAAACAACAAACCATCCTCATCATTAATCAGACTGCACCGTGTCTATTTTCACCGTATGTTACAGTCTATTGTTTTTCATACCGAGGTAAAATTGATGATACAACACGGTTAGTGGGGCCGCTCTCGTAGACACATCGATTTAACTTGTCGCTCTGGACCCCAAACATTCTTGTTCCAAATCTCCGGTTATTTCCGTCGCTGATTTACGGCTTTTGTGAATTCAATGGCCATGTTAAGGCCATTTGCGCCGTATTTGGAGCTAGAAGAAAAACTTCCATCCTATGGAAATAAACGTATTCTATATGACATCACGTACATACCAAACCCCAAAAAATCAAACATAGAGCACGTAACTGCAGAGGAGTAAAGATGGAAATAAAATAGAACTATTTATCGTAACATTTGGTCGAATGAACCAATTACAATTGGAGAATCATATCACCCGAAGAGTTGAAATGGCGTCATAGGTCGATTAATCAGGTCAAGGGTCAGCTGCCTCGCTTTGGAGTTCACTAACTCATTCAAAATGCTCAGTCATTATACATACAAGGCCAATAACAATAGTGAATCAATTTGAACGTTTTATACAAATAGAACCCGAAGTGCCTTTTATAAATGCGGTTCTTTGAGTCTGTGTCCGCCTTCGACTGTTAACGAAAAATCCATATGATGGAAAAGCTGGTTTCCTCCAACAAGATTTACGACATGCCTCGATTATGGAAACAATATATCTTAAATGAAACCTAGTTCGGTTACATGGTGATTTTTGGAACAAACGAGTTCACTTTCGACAGCAATATTTATGTGAAAAGATAACAGAAAAGTTGAAAGTGGTGGCTATAAATCAGATGATATAAATCCTGAGGCTATCACAGGTTCCTCGTTCACGATGGGAATTAGATTTGATAAATAAAACATATAGTTTGATCTTTGATCTCCTTGTATTCGATCTTTCCAATAGCAGATCAGAGTTCGTTAGATGTCTCTTCTTTTAGGCAGTATTGTCGGAATTATTTACATCACAACTAGTTAATTGTGAACTCTTGGACTCCACAATAAATAGCCACAAAATAACCAATGCAAAACAAATAATATCGATAAGACGTTATGATTTAGTTGGATGTGTGATTTTTAATTGTTCTGAAAGACAATCCGTCATTTGTCTTCCTCGATCGACCTTATGAACAAGAAAAACAAATCTTTCTCTCTGATTACATTGGTATGCCAGATGGGCCAGACAAAAAAACGTCACTAATTTCCAAAGGAAAAAATGAAAATAGACAGATTATGAGCTAGTTGTTGACAGAAAATTTCTAGTTTTGAGGTTTCATGTTTTGTGCCAGATGGAGTGTGTCAATAGGAAACTCCCGATTCGGGTGTATCTGTGTCATTTCAACATACAAACAATAACCTCCTAGCCATAAACAAAACAAAAACTAAAATAAAGTTGGACCTACGAGTTACAGTGGTCCAGTAGAGTATATCACCGTGGAGGTTTCATACCGGCATTGGTCTAAAACAAATGTTGATTTTCCTTTCACCACAATATCATTTGCTGTTCACGAGATGAACAAAACAACTTAACCAAGCATTGAAGAGGATGTATTGAACGTTAAACAAAAGTAAATTACAAGTATGTTATATTATCTGTATATGACAGAAAGCGCAATACAATTATTTAAAAGTCTGGGGAGAGGTATTTTGCATTTGTGGGTGTTCGGCGCAACTTTCTCTTACTGTCGCTGCACTCCCCTAAAAGCATGGGTCATGCGTTGTATTGCCTTTGAATAAAGTTTCTACATTAACATACAAACACCTGGTTTTATACTATTTTTAGACATTTCTGTTCTTTGATAGTTTTAGTTTATTCGAATGTTTTAGTTCGTTCGTTCGTTCGTTCGTTCCGCTGTTCAATATCATGTTCTGATTTCCAGACTTCACCAGAGGTTACAGCAGTTGTCGGAGGTTCCTGTTCAATATCAGTTCCTGATTCCCATACTTCACCAGAGGGTACAGCAGCTGACGGGGGTTCCTGTTCAATATCATGTCCTGATTTCAGATTTTACCACTGGGTACAGCAGTTGGCTGTGCTTCCTATTCAATACCAGGTCCTGATTTCCAGACTTCACCCGAGGTTACAGCAGTTGTCGGAGGTTCCTGTTCAATATCAGGTCCTGGTTCCCATACTTCACCAGAGGGTACCGCAGTTGACGGGGGTTCCTGTTCAATATCATGTCCTGATTTCAGATTTTACCACTGGGTACAGCAGTTGGCTGGGCTTCCTGTTCAATATCATGTTCTGATTTCCAGACTTCACCAGAGGGTCCAGCAGTTGACGGGGGTTCCTGTTCAATATCATGTCCTGATTTCAGACTTTGCCACTGGGTACAGCAGTTGGCTGGGATTCCTGTTCCATATCAGGTCCTGATTTCCAGACTTCACCAGCGGGTACAAAAGTTGTCGGAGGTTCCTGTTCAATATCATGTTCTGATTTCCAGACTTCACAAGAGGGTACAGCAGTTGTCAGGGGTTCCTGTTCAATATCATGTTCTGATTTCCAGACTTCACCAGTGGGTACAGCAGCGGTCAGGGGTTCCTGTTCAATATCATGTTCTGATTTCCAGACTTCACGAATTGGGTACAGCAGTTGACAGGGGTTCCTGTTCAAAATCAGGTACTGATTTTCAGACTGCACCAGAGGGTACAGCAGTTGACGGGGGTTCCTGTTCAATATCATGTCCTGAATTCCAGACTTCACCAGAGGGTACAAAAGTTGTCGGAGGTTCCTGTTCAATATCATGTTCTGATTTCCAGACTTCACAAGAGGGTACAGCAGTTG
>JAUELC010281390.1:0-10008 GCA_031471745.1 Cryptochiton stelleri
ACTTCAAACTTTATAAAAATGAACAGAACAAAGTTGTTCTAACTCTACAGGTATTTATTGTGGTCAAGGTGATTTAAGCAAGTCATCCTTAGCGATGATTGTGGCCAATGTTGCGGTCAGTCGAACTGTGGGTAACATTATTTTATTTTACTCCGTGTTTTCGATATACAAAAAGATGACGTTTTTGTGGTAGTTTGCACTCGAGTGGTGATTGTTTCCTGTAGATATAATGTAGTCGTGTCAAAGTTCACGAGAGGTTATAGGTCACATGTCGACATATCAAAACCACTAAAACACGTACCGGTCAATTTACTCAATCAACGACTTTACATATCTCTAGAGATTAATCGCACTGGCACAGGGACTTTATATAGTTATACTTTGATGTAAAATATGATTACCACTAATGCCGAATTTAGTAATAATAATAGAGGTAGAATGCCCTCGTTTCACCAAGCCTAAGACAGACGCACAGAACGGAAAAATAGCATACCCGGAAGGCTAAAGGCTTATTTTGTCCCTTCTTGGAAATTGAATGAATTCCCTAAATTGGAAAGCTCAACATGGAAAACTATCATTCTTTTTCAATTCAGATTACTTGTAAAAACACTTGGTTAGCTTAAAAAGATCATAGCCCACAGTTTGTTCCATTTTGATATTCACAATAACCTAATCGAATATTGAATAGACACACCAGTGATCATTGGATTATACAATTAATTTTTTGTCTGGCAAAGCAACATCTACGTATGAACACATTATCAAGATTAGCAAAGTACCGCAATTAATGGTCATTAGGCAAAAACACTACATGGATTCCAACTTATCATTTATTTTAAATGAGGCAGTCATGGGTAGGTTCGTACAGCTGCCCCAACCGCCACTATATGCAGAAAGTGGTTTGAAGATGTTAATTTGTGATCAACAGAAAAACAAAATAAAATAGCCATCCTTTAAGGGCTTATTTGACAAGAAAGAGCGCATTGTTTGAATAATTAATATGCAGACACTTTATGATTTATACCAATGAAAACATGAACAACGGAATGACGATTGAGACACGTAAACAAATAGGAACAGAAGTAAAACCCCTAACGGGATTGTGACGATCATGAAGCGTATACCAAAACCACGAAATCGATATGAGATCGTGAAAATCTGTGCTTTTAAACCACCTTTGCATTCAAAGGAAGTTATACAAAATTAATCCGTGTGTATATCAGGTGTACAACTGTGCTACATATGCATGCCTTAAATTAGTATTTTGCTCAAATAGTAAAAAATAAAATAAAAAATTGTAATTTATAGGAAGTTATTGTAAAACGATGTTTATCTGTCGATATCCTCAATTGAATTGTAAGCTACATGTGGATTAAATGAGATACAATGGGATTTTATATATAGAAAAAGAGTTAAAATAATAAAAAAAAAACACATACGATAATAGGAAGGAAGTTTGTGTAAAGTACAGTTAATCCGTCGATATCCACAATTGGACAGAAGTCAACTACATATGGATAAAACGAGACATTTGTGCGTTTGTGTCTAGAATAAAAATGTTATAAAAAGAAGAAAAAACGTAGATAGAAAGTGACTTACCAGACCAGTTATTTTTTTATTTATTTATAAAAACGTCACTGTCCGACTTTGCATTAAAACAATGATTGGTTGTTTTGACACTTTTTGATGTATTGTGGTTTCATGTGCTTTGACGATGAAATAAACCAAGCCATACGCTAAATCCAAATTACTGTAATTGACAGATTGCAATTTATATATTTAACTCGAGAAAAACTACATTTGTTTGTTTGTTTTATTGAGGTTTTACGCCGAACTTTAGGTTATTTCACTCATATAACTGCGTGTCAACCCTATTGATGAAGTTACGTCCAACGTCACTGGCAACAAACAATGACAACATAAAAGACATGCGCAGGACGCAAAACATGGCGCAAGAAGACAAAGTGTGCTCCGTGGTTCCTCTCTGTCGAGCTAGGGAGGATCTGAGCACAACGAGCAAAGATAACAAGACTTTTGGTTCCAATCCAACGAAAATCCAACAAAAAAACCCCCGAACTATTCAGATGGTGTGGTTAGAATCGAAATTGAATTATTTAAGGTATATTCTGTATTTGTATTTAAACTGGCACAAGGATGTTCTTGCGTTTGGAACCCCTGTGTTTCAATCATACCTGTTAAATTGGATTGGTGGCGATTTGGTGACTGACTAAAGTTTGTGGGTTCAATTCTCGTACTGTCTCAGTTTCAGAATATCATAGCGACTGTTCAAACTCATTTGTATAAAACAGTCAAACTAATTAACTGTCGTTATTGATCTTTTATGTAATGACTAGGCATTTTTAATGAGTTGTTGAACTCCAAAGTGAGCCCACCACCCCTTGACTTGATCAATCGACCTATGATGCCATTTCAGCTCTTCACGTGACTTGATTATCCAGTTGTGATCGGTCAATTGGCCATGTTGCAATGAAAGATAGTTCAATTTCCTTTCCCTATTTTCTCTTACTGTTACCTGGTCCTTGTTGATTTGTATTGGTGCGGTATGCACCTGAAGTCATATAGGATACGATTATCTCCATAGAATGCAAGTTTTGCCCCTAGCGCCAAATACGGCGCTAATGGCCTTAAACATGGTCAGTCAATACACAAAAGCCGTCAATCGAAGGGGACCGAAGTAACCGGAGATAGGCGATTTGGAACAAGAATATGCTCAAACTAAGCCGGTGTTACCCTAAAATAACAGAAAAACACTTTATAAAGTAGGCCCTAGTGGTATAGGTACTCACAGCCTACGCAAGTATATTATAAAAAAAAGTCTCGACGCGTATGAAAACCGCGAATCTATTTAAATTCATTATTAACAGTGATTTTTAGCAGCCACACGATCATAACTTTTAAACATGAAATTGAAATATCAAACCTTTGCCCATGAAAAAATTATTTAAGAACCGCTTGTAATGATACCACCATGCATCAAGCTTAATCGTGATAAACTAATGTATAAAATGTTAGCATTAAAACTTTTTTAAATTTTGTTTATCTTACATGCACCAGCAGGTCTGCTACATGTTGTAAGATATATCCATTACGCATTATAAGTGGGCGTTAAGAATGTTACCTTAGAAATAAGTTATGCATGGAGAAGATTTATAAACGGAGTTATTTTATGCGGTTTATCGCCTCGTGGTGGTAAAATAAAAACCTTGTCACATTAAGGGAGACCCGATCATGCTGAAAAGACTACTTATAAATAAGCGACGTCATTGTGTACAAACCCGGATTTTGTTTTACGTCACGCATGTAATTATAAGAACTCAATGTCATTGATATATCTGGCATAAAAGGCATATTACTTATATGATGTTTTATTATGTTTATTTGTATAATTATTAACGGAAAATGCTGAGTAACTGCATCGTATTCATTGCAATTTACCAAAGCCTGTCGAAATGTGCATCACAAATGAAGGGGACCATATAAGATGTCATTAAATAAAGTTATGTCTATTTGCGCCTATGTGTCTAGACTTTATGCCCACCCTGTGTCATGAATACGTGATAGTTCACACTTTAGTCTTTTCATCAACCCATTTTTTGTCGTGATCAATTGATTGTTTCTTTCTTTCTTCGGCTGACTGAATTAATTAACCTTTGGTCTTTTCGCGGCTACTTGATCTTTTTGTTTATGGTGTTATACTAAAGAAGGGCAATTAGTATACAGCTAGAAGGAATCTACAGAAAAAATATCTTTAATGTTATAATTTATGAACAAATATTGTCTGGATAAATATATTTTTTATAAATGATGAGAGAAAAATTTGCTTGCCTCCACCGGAATATAAAAAATATATACATGTTTTCTATAAACGGTCCCGGGTTCGATTACGGTGGAGCCAAAGCAATTTTTTTCTCTCTGCATTAATACAAATATATATATATATAATATATATATAGAGTATACTTAAATATATTTAATCATCGCCTTCTAACCTTATATATAGGTTGCCTATGCAATTCTAAGTTGATGTTTTTTTTATTGATAGACATCGCTGTGCCAGTGCGATTTACCCTTTAAACGGGCATGGTAGACCTACACGTTTTTAAAGGCTAGAACATCGCCCCTTTGAAAAAATAATTGGTTTTGGCCATTATAAAGGTAACTGCTTCCATGAATTTTAACGGATTACGAGCCATTGACTTGTGAGATTTGGACCAGTCTACGTATTTCTTTAATGTCAAGTCTTCTGTAGCCAGTATTAAAACATTTAAAATGTCACGGTCGCCCAAAATTTAGTGTTTCATCAAATGTGGATTGGCTCGATGTTACGACGTTTTGAAGTTTGTTTACCGTCTTCAATTATATTTTACCTACAGTCCATAAATAGGGCGACGTCACATTTAGCCTACACCTTTTGTTTGAATTAAAAAACGCGAGTAGGCGAAATGCGACAATGAGAGATGTGAACAAGTAAGTATCAATAGGCAGATTAGAAGATTAAAAAGACTTTACCCACAGGTGGTTCTGTTTGATCTTTATTTAACTCATATATATGGATACTCACTATAAGAAATATCACAGAAATAATGAAAGCAAATGGGAAAGATAATATAAATATCACATAATTGCCAACAATTTCGAAATATCAGGTCTATAGCGCTGCAAAGATGTAATAGGCAAGAAGTCTTTTCAGAAAATTCAACAGCTGAAATGTCCCCACTTCAGTAAAGACTGGCTCTCTTCCAGCTTCCTATATTTTCTGTGCTTTGGGGGCAAATATGTCACGACATTCTATCTGGGCTATATTTACTTCTGTCATGGATTGTCCGCACTTCGGTATCCTGATCAGTTCAAAAATGTTTTGGTGGTATTTATCGTCAAAATAATTTACACGATGGTATATTCTGTATTTGCAATTAAACTGGAGCAAGGAAAATCTTGCGTTTGATACCCCTGTGTTTCAATCATACCTGTTAAATTGGATTGGTGGCGATTTGGTGCCTGGCTAAAGTTCGTGGGTTCATTTCTTGTACTGTGTCAGTTAGCAGAATATTATAGCGACTGATCATACTAAGTCGGTGTTATCCTAAAATAACAGAAAAAAAACAGTTGATAAGATAGGCCCTAGTGGTATAGGTATACACACAGCGTATACAAGTATATTATAAAAATAGTCTTGACGCGTATGAAAACCGCGAATCTATTAAAATTCATTATTAACAGTGATTATTAGCAGCACACGATCGTAACTTTTAAATATGAAATTTAAATATTAAACCTGTGTCCATGAATTTTTTTTAAGAACCGCGTGTAATGATACCACCATGCATCAAGGTAAATCGTGATAAACTAATGTATAAAATTTTAGCATTAAAACTTGTTGATGTTGTTTATCTTATATATAACAGCAGGTCAGCTACATGGCGTAAGATATTTCCATTACGCATTATATTTGGGCGTTAAGAATGTTACCTTAGAAATAAGTTAAGCATAGAGAAGATATATATAAACGGAGTCATTTATGCGGTTTATCGCCTCGTGGTGGTAAAATAAAAATCTTATCACATAAAGTGAGACCCGATCATGCTGAAAAGACTGTACTTATAAATAAGCGACGTCATTGTGTACAAACCCGGATTTTGTTTTACGTCACGCATGTAATTATAAGAACTCAATGTCATTGATATATCTGGCATAAAAGGCATATTACTTATATGATGTTTTATTATGTTTATTTGTATAATTATTAACGGAAAATGCTGAGTAACTGCATCGTATTCATTGCAATTTACCAAAGCCTGTCGAAATGTGCATCACAAATGAAGGGGACCATATAAGATGTCATTAAATAAAGTTATGTCTATTTGCGCCTATGTGTCTAGACTTTATGCCCACCCTGTGTCATGAATACGTGATAGTTCACACTTTAGTCTTTTCATCAACCCATTTTTTGTCGTGATCAATTGATTGTTTCTTTCTTTCTTCGGCTGACTGAATTAATTAACCTTTGGTCTTTTCGCGGCTACTTGATCTTTTTGTTTATGGTGTTATACTAAAGAAGGGCAATTAGTATACAGCTAGAAGGAATCTACAGAAAAAATATCTTTAATGTTATAATTTATGAACAAATATTGTCTGGATAAATATATTTTTTATAAATGATGAGAGAAAAATTTGCTTGCCTCCACCGGAATATAAAAAATATATACATGTTTTCTATAAACGGTCCCGGGTTCGATTACGGTGGAGCCAAAGCAATTTTTTTCTCTCTGCATTAATACAAATATATATATATATAATATATATATAGAGTATACTTAAATATATTTAATCATCGCCTTCTAACCTTATATATAGGTTGCCTATGCAATTCTAAGTTGATGTTTTTTTTATTGATAGACATCGCTGTGCCAGTGCGATTTACCCTTTAAACGGGCATGGTAGACCTACACGTTTTTAAAGGCTAGAACATCGCCCCTTTGAAAAAATAATTGGTTTTGGCCATTATAAAGGTAACTGCTTCCATGAATTTTAACGGATTACGAGCCATTGACTTGTGAGATTTGGACCAGTCTACGTATTTCTTTAATGTCAAGTCTTCTGTAGCCAGTATTAAAACATTTAAAATGTCACGGTCGCCCAAAATTTAGTGTTTCATCAAATGTGGATTGGCTCGATGTTACGACGTTTTGAAGTTTGTTTACCGTCTTCAATTATATTTTACCTACAGTCCATAAATAGGGCGACGTCACATTTAGCCTACACCTTTTGTTTGAATTAAAAAACGCGAGTAGGCGAAATGCGACAATGAGAGATGTGAACAAGTAAGTATCAATAGGCAGATTAGAAGATTAAAAAGACTTTACCCACAGGTGGTTCTGTTTGATCTTTATTTAACTCATATATATGGATACTCACTATAAGAAATATCACAGAAATAATGAAAGCAAATGGGAAAGATAATATAAATATCACATAATTGCCAACAATTTCGAAATATCAGGTCTATAGCGCTGCAAAGATGTAATAGGCAAGAAGTCTTTTCAGAAAATTCAACAGCTGAAATGTCCCCACTTCAGTAAAGACTGGCTCTCTTCCAGCTTCCTATATTTTCTGTGCTTTGGGAGCAAATCTGTTACGACATTCCATCTCGGCTATATTTACTTCTGTCATGGATTGTCCGCACTTCGGTATCCTGATCAGTTCAAAAATGTTTGGGTGGTATTTCTCGGCAAAATAATTTACACGATGGTATATTCTGTATTTGCAATTAAACTGGATCAAGGATATTCTTGCGCTAGGTACCCCTGTGTTTCAATCATACCTGTTAAATTGGATTGGTGGCGATTTGGTGCCTGGCTAAAGTTCGTGGGTTCAATCCTTGTACTGTGTCAGCTAGCAGAATTTTATAGCGACTGATCATACTAAGTCGGTGTCATCCTAAAATAACAGAAAAAAACAGTTGATAAGATAGGCCCTAGTGGTATAGGTAAACATTCAGCGTATACAAGTATCTTATAAAAATAGCCTCGACGCGTATGAAAACCGCGAATCTATTAAATTTCATTATTAACAGTGATTTTTAGCAGCCACACGACCATAACTTTTAACATGAAATTTAAATATTAAACCTGTGTCCATGTAAAACATAATTTAAAAACCGCTTGTAATGATACCACCATGCATCAAGCTTAATCGTGATAAACTTTAATGCATAAAATGTTAGCATTAAAACTTTTTAAATTTAGTTTATCTTACATGCACCAGCAGGTCTGCTACATGTTGTAAGATATATCCATTACGCATTATATGTGGGCGTTAAGAATGTTACCTCAGAAATAAGTTATGCATGGAGAAGATATATATAAACGGTGTCATTTTATGCGGTTTATCGCCTCGTGGTGGTAAAATACAAATCTTGTCACATAAAGTGAGACCCGATCATGTTGAAAAGACTGTACTTATAAATAAGCGACGTCATTGTGTACAAACCCGGATTTTGTTCTACGTCACGCATATAATTATAAGAACTCAATGTTATTGATATATCAGGGCATATAAGTTATATTACTAATGTTATGTTTCATTATTTGAAATTATTGTAGTATTATTAACGTATAATGCTTGAGTTACTGCATCGTATATATTGCAATTTACCAGAGCGCGTCGAAATGTGCATCACAACTGAAGGAGACCATATAACATGTCATGAAATAAAGTTATGCCTACTTTCGCCGATGTTTCCAGACTTTTTCCTGTTTCTTTCTGTATTCGGCTGACGGAATTATTTCACCGTTGGTCTTTTTGCGGTTATTTCACATTTATATAGTGTTATGCTAAATAATGGTAATTGGTGCACAGCTGGAAGGAATCTACAGAAAAAATAAATGTTATAATTTATAAAATGAGTATTTCAACAACTATATCGAAAAACATATATTGTCTGTTAATATAAAAGGTATACTTAAATGTAAATAATCATTGCCTTCTAACGAGTAGGTTGCCCATTGATCCATCGCCAATGCGATTCACCCTTTAAAAGGACATGGTAGGCCTACAAGTTTTTAACAAGAATTTTCTGCCTGCTTGTTCGCGTGTTGATCCGATGTCTAGTTCACTCACTACTTCCTTCCTTCGAGTTCTGGTACCGTTTTTCTTTTGCTTCGTAAGTGCATTCCTTCCTTCTATTGGTTGATATTCGTTCTTTGGTGAATAATTACTGGAATGTGTAATGATTTGCCTTCATCAGTGATTAGCTAAATTTTAAAATTGTTAATGAATTTATTATTTTATTTATTCATTCAGTCACGTTGCTAAATTCAGGCCTGTATATATCATATCGGCACTCAACATTATTTCGCTCAGTATCACGTTTGCAGTGTCACAATATACCTGTACAATTAATGTCCACTTTTCACGTTACTTAGGTAGACTTTTAGACAAACGAGCCTTTTAAATGAGCGTTCTAGCTCGTTATTGTGATAATCCTATATATGCACATGAACAATCTTTAGAAATATATATGAACGGCACATATTTATGTATAAAAATATATATGAACGGCACATAAATACATGTAGGCCCTGTATGTTCGCCAGCGGAAGCTATTCAAACAATACTAAATACCTGCTGGCCAGCTTTATTTGGGCACATTTGTAACACTTAATTTTAAAATGCTGTGGCTTATTATGTCATGCTAACATCTATATATATGACGCAACATGTCGCACAACATGTGCTCGATTGTCGGTTCCAAATGAGACCGTCTGTAGGGAAAAAAAATGAAGTACACGTGTCCTTAAAGAGACTTTCGTCGTAGTTTTATTTACCTCGAGTGGTAGTCTTAACGAAGGAAGCTGAATAACCGGGCCCAGTCTTTGTTGATTTATAGACGTAAATGTTTGATATGAATAACACAGGGTCTAATTTGATCTCATGTTATTGCAAGGACGTATTAATGAATGGTTCAATGCCTACAATCAATAAGAGGAATTTTTGTTTGGATATGAAAGTTACCAATAGACGCGGGCGATTGGAGGGGGCTTTCTGTTGCCCTGGTGCTCTCAGAGCTAAGGTGCAACACGAAGCCGATCTGTTTGAGGCGTCTAGCATGCGCACTTTGTCTTATTGCGCCATACATTATGTCCTGTGCTTGTCTTATATCTTGTCATTATTTGTTGCCAGTCGCGTCAAGGGTGGTTTCCTTCGCCCATTGGGTAAGCACGGCGTAAAACCCCAATCAATAAATCAATCGATCAACCAAAAGACTGCATGCGCCTTAGATATACTGATGTCCCTGTTCTCAACATTATCCGCGCACTTTCTGCGACAAGTTTGACTATAATGCATGTGTGGCAGTCTAAACGTTATTCGGGAAGACGTCACCGTTAAGGTATCACTCGCCCTCTTGTTTCCCACTAGCTGGCTCTTTAGCTTCGAGTCTCGTCAAACAAGGGGTTCCGCACCGTGGCTCAGTGGTTAGCGTGTCTG